>JAUCBJ010007488.1:0-135130 GCA_032718475.1 Nemertoderma westbladi
TATTGTTATGCAAAACCACTTCAACCACTTCAACCACTTCATGTAACCACTTCAACAGGGAGGCCAGAGAAAATCGCGTTGGCCTCTTCGCGCTTTGAGTTCTTCACAATAAGAAATGCCTTTGTGGGGTAATATCCATAGCCAAGCCCGATGGTAGCCGCTTCCTCCCAATAGTCCCGTAGCATTCCGAGGTTACCAGCAGCGCTGCCGTCATCCGCATACCACTTGTGGATACCCGGAAAGGTCATCGGATCCCATGAAACCGCCTCTCGGACTGGGTAAACTGCTGGTTGGTTACGACATAATAAAAGAAACCAAACCAAGTAAATCCACAAAGTAAGTTAAACATTTCAAAGGATGAACAAACTGCCTTAGAATCATTAAAAAACAATTCTGATATTAAGATATGTCAGGTCGATAAAAGTGGTGTGATAGTTGTGCTGGATACAAAAGATTATGATAAACTTGTTCAAAAGCATCTCAATGATGAAAAAGCTTATAAAAAATGCACAAAAACTACGATCGAATAACCAGTTCAAAGATAGGAAAATTTGCTGAGAACCATAAATCCAACCTCGCTAAAGCCGAATATGAATATCTCAAATATCACAAACCGACATCCAGTTATATTTATGTGCTTCCCAAAGTTCACAAATCCAAAGTGATATGCAACAATATACAGACTAGTGTTGGTGGTTATCTAGAAATGCCTATACCAGAGGACTAGAGCTCAAGGCCCATCATAGCCAATGTTAATTCCCCCACCTCACGATTATCGGAACTACTTGAACACATTTTACAACCCATAGTTAGAGAAACTCACAGTTACATTAAGGATACCCATCACTTTATCGAAAAACTACCAGAACGAATTGGAAAAAACGATATGATGGTTAGTTTTGATGTGACGTCACTCTACACTTCAATTGAACACTCTGTCGGTTTCGAAGCTGTATCAAATGGACAGAAAACAAGAGTTACTTCCAGACCGCTTTACCAAAGAATTTATTATCGGTGGCCTAGAAATTGTTCTAAAAAACAATTTTTTTATTTTTACTTCAGCTGTAACAGGTGCTAAATCGTATCACCATCAGAAGAAGGGCACCGCCACGGGTACCAAATGTGCAGTCCCCTATGCTAACCTACCACCATGGGTACCAAATGTGCAGTCCCCTATGCTAACCTAACTAAGGGCACCACCATGGGTACCAAATGTGCAGTCCCCTATGCTAACCTAGAAGGGCACCACCATGGGTACCAAATGTGCAGTCTCCTATGCTAACCTAGAAGGGCACCACCATGGGTACCAAATGTGCAGTCCCCTATGCTAACCTAACTAAGGGCACCACCATGGGTACCAAATGTGCAGTCCCCTATGCTAACCTAGAAGGGCACCACCATGGGTACCAAATGTGCAGTCCCCTATGCTAACCTAGAAGGGCACCACCATGGGTACCAAATGTGCAGTCCCCTATGCTAACCTAACTAAGGGCACCACCATGGGTACCAAATGTGCAGTCCCCTATGCTAACCTAGAAGGGCACCACCATGGGTACCAAATGTGCAGTCTCCTATGCTAACCTAGAAGGGCACCGCCATGGGTACCAAATGTGCGGTCCCCTATGCTAACCTAACGGGCACCACCATGGGTACCAAATGTGCAGTCCCCTATGCTAACCTACCGCCATGGGTACCAAATGTGCAGTCCCCTATGCTACCTACCACCATGGGTACCAAATGTGCGGTCCCCTATGCTAACCTAACAGGCACCGCCATGGGTACCAAATGTGCAGTCCCCTATGCTACCTACCACCATGGGTACCAAATGTGCATTCCCCTATGCTAACCTACCGCCATGGGTAACCTAGGTAACCTAACACTTGCCGAATTAGAAGATAAAATTGAGAAAATCATAATGAATAAATACGGATGTCAGACAGTGGAATATTTTCGAGATAACTGGGGCCGTTTCCTGGATGATTGCTTCACTATATGGCCACTAGATGGCATTATAACAATCGAATAACTCAAAGATATCCTGAACTCGACTACTCCCTGTCTGAAATTTACAATCGAATACAGCTCAGATAAGTTACCGTTTCTAGATGTTTTAGTAATGAATAAAAACGATTTATTAACACTTGATATATATCAGAAACCAACTGACGCTAGAAACTATGTTGATTATAGATCATGCCACAACAAGAATACTCTACAGAACATTCCATACTGTCTAGCCAGACGAATTGGAATGATTGTTGACGACAAGGTGATAAGAGAAACCCGATTTTCAGAGCTAAATAAGACCTGAGAAAAAGACACTACCCAGTTGATCTGATTAATCGCGCGATTGTAGAGATTCGGAAAACGTCCTCAACTGAACTTCGAATCAAAAAGAAAGAGACGAGCCATTAAATTGTCCATTTCATTACAACATTGAAATTCCGTTTCATAACATTATAAAACCGGCCTACAACTTACTATCTGTGGGGAATGGGAGAATCGGGAACAATTTGAAAAATAAAAGACTAATCTGTGCGTTTAGACAACCTCCTTCACTAAAGGGCATTTTGGGTCGCCAAACGAAAGAGATTACACCTGGCAAGTGCAAACACGCACTTTGTGACATTTGCGACATTTTAGTCGAGGGAGATAGCCTGACTATGCAGAATGGGGAAACTTTTCAAATTAAGCACGAACTTTCCTGCAGAAGCACCAATGTTGTATACGTCATGTATTGTCAGAACTGTCCTGAAAACTTATATTGGTCAGACCATGGACTTCAGACACCGAATTAATCTCCACAGAAACCAAATACTCAATGAACGTTATAGACAATTAAGGTGTAGCAAACACTTTCACAACTGCGGGTAAAACCAATATAAGGGGGGGGGGGGGGGGGGGGGGGGGGGGGGGGGGTTACACCATTTTGGTCAAAAATATGTCGAAATTTTTTTATGATATATTATAATGCACCATTGAATGGTGTTTCCAAATCTGAAAACCGCTATTTAATAGCTCTTTTAGTTTTTAAGTTATAACAATTTCCATTTAGGGATTCCTATTGAAATTACTATTACTATATATACAGTAATGAAAGGTCGATTATCTCAAAATATTTTTTTTATAAAATTGTCAACTTCAAAACCCTACTACTTCTACAATTTTTGAGCAATTAGTCTAAAACTTTCTGTGGGTGTCTACATAGCCACCCTGCATAAAAGTATCAGACAACTTTTCGAATTATTTGTTAATAAAATTTAATACTATTTATAACAAACCTAAAAATTAGCATAAATTTGCAGCGCCACCTAGCGGTGCAGAATTATTTTCACAAAATTTCGCCTGATAGTTATGTTGCCCCATCTTTGATCTATCATATAAAAAAACTTTCATGTGATTAGATTCAAAACTGTAAAAGCCTTAGGGTTTTAAGCGCAACCAAGTTTTTTTTTTTGTTAACTAGTATTAAATAGCGAAAAATATAATTTGTCTGACCTGTCATGTAGAATAGCATCTTAGGCACTTATATTCCAAATTATAGCCAAAACCAAACAATTTTGAAACGCTGAGAGTGATAATTCAAAGAGTTGTCCGAAAATGGTGTACCCCCCCCCCCCCCCCCCCCCCCCCCTTAAAGTGGCCCCATTCTTCTGTTGTCGACATGAAAACTTATTAGAAGGCTACGAACAACATTTCATAGATAAATACCAACCTTCTTTGAACAGCCAACAATAGAACTAAGAACCAATTGGTGTAAAGTGGGCCCAGATTTTGTCGATCTCATAAACTATATAAACCTTATTGAGTTTCCAATAATGTTACTTTATTATTTTTGAAAACCAGACGTTCTGAAGATTTTGACTTGCATTAACGTTTTTAATATCTGGTTTACTTATTTATTTGTTTTTAATTACTTTTAATAATTTAATGTTTAATAATCATAATTATATTGCCATGTAAATTTTGAATTTTTTAACTATTTAAACCGGAATATACCCAATTCTAAGTCATTTAAACCTATATGTATATATATTATACTATCGGTTTTTGGGCTGCTGCTTTAGATCCTAGATTAAAAGAAATAAAAAACTGTAATCATTCTGTTGCGTTGCAGCTGCACATTAAGATGACATGCTGACTAAACAAAAATATTTGTGCCACCACCATGCAATACATAATTGGCAGCATACAATGCCGACAATGCAGCATACATTAAGAATGCTGTGCCGGCTTATTGATAAAATTACGCCGCCAAAACTCTCTATCCCCCATGGCTTTTGCGAGATTATCCGAATCTTCAATGCCAGTGTACTTTAAGAGCCGTCTTAAGAAAATCATGGGCTTTTCCAAATTGCTTATTTACTCCTTGGGGATGCACAGAATGGTCGTTGGTTGTCCTCATTGCAAAATCAATGCCATGCGAACTTGTCCACTGAGGTCTATTTCCATCTGGACTCACTCTGCGCCTTAGTGAGATCCATTCTAACCATTCTGTGTACCATATCCACGGGGCCTTTTTTCTGCTTGCAGTATGTCTCCACAGCTTTCCAGCACGCTTTTGAACCGGGTCCAAGAACATCCCATTTTCAGAGATAAAGTGCTGAAGATGGACTGTAGACCAACAATCAAGACTGGCATTAAAATTACCCAAGAAAGTTAAGAAAGCTAATCCAACATTGCTAATGAAGCTAATGCTAATCCACTCCAACATGCTAATCCATTCCAACAATGCTAATCCACTCCAACAATGCTAATCCACTCCAACAATCCTAATCCACTCCAACACGCTAATCCACTCCAACAATGCTAATCCACTCCAACAATGCTAATCCACTCCAACATTGCTAATCCACTCCAACAATGTTAATCCACTCCAACAATGCTAATCCACTCCAACAATGCTAATCCACTCCAACAATGCTAATCCACTCCAACAATGCGAATCCACTCCAACATTGCTAATCCACTCCAACAATGTTAATCCACTCCAACAATGCTAATCCACTCCAACAATGCTAATCCACTCCAACAATGCTAATCCACTCCAACAATGCTAATCCACTCCAACATGCTAATCCACTCCAACAATGCTAATCCACTCCAACAATTCTAATCCACTCCAACAATGCTAATCCACTCCAACAATGCTAATCCTCTCCAACATGCTAATCCACTCCAACATGCTAATCCACTCCAACAATGCTAATCCACTCCAACAATGCTAATCCACTCCAACAATGATAATCCACTCCTACAATGCTAATCTACTCCAACATGCTAATCCACTCCAACAATGCTAATCCACTCCAACATGCTAATCCACTCCAACAATGCTAATCCACTCCAACAATGCTAGTCCACTCCAACAATGCTAATCCACTCCAACAATGCTAATCCACTCCATCAATGCTAATCCACTCCTACAATGCTAATCCACTCCAACATGCTAATCCACTCCAACAATGCTAATCCACTCCAGCATGCTAATCCACTCCAACAATGCTAATCCACTCCAACAATGCTAATCCACTCCAACAATGCTAATCCACTCCAACAATGCTAATCCACTCCAACAATGCTAATCCACTCCTACAATGCTAATCCACTCCAACAATGCTAATCCACTCCAACAATGCTAATCCACTCCAACAATGCTAATCCACTCCAACAATGCTAATCCACTCCTACATTGCTAATCCACTCCAACAATGTTAATCCACTCCTACATTGCTAATCCACTCCAACAATGCTAATCCACTCCAACAATGCTAATCCACTCCAACAATGCTAATCCACTCCAACAATGCTAATCCACTCCTACAACGCTAATCCACTCCAACAATGCTAATCCACTCCAACAATGCTAATCCACTCCAACAATGCTAATCCACTCCTACATTGCTAATCCACTCCAACAATGTTAATCCACTCCTACATTGCTAATCCACTCCAACAATGTTAATCCACTCCTACATTGCTAATCCACTCCAACAATGCTAATCCACTCCAACAATGCTAATCCACTCCAACAATGCTAATCCACTCCTACAATGCTAATCCACTCCAACAATGCTAATCCACTCCAACAATGCTAATCCACTCCAACAATGCTAATCCACTCCAACAATGCTAATCCACTCCTACAATGCTAATCCACTCCAACAATGCTAATCCACTCCAACAATGCTAATCCACTCCAACAATGCTAATCCACTCCAACAATGCTAATCCACTCCTACATTGCTAATCCACTCCTACATTGCTAATCCACTCCAACAATGCTAATCCACTCCAACAATGCTAATCCACTCCTACAATGCTAATCCACTCCAACAATGCTAATCCACTCCAACAATGCTAATCCACTCCTACATTGCTAATCCACTCCAACAATGCTAATCCACTCCAACAATGCTAATCCACTCCAACAATGCTAATCCACTCCTACAATGCTAATCCACTCCAACAATGCTAATCCACTCCAACAATGCTAATCCACTCCAACAATGCTAATCCACTCCAACAATGCTAATCCACTCCTACATTGCTAATCCACTCCAACAATGTTAATCCACTCCTACATTGCTAATCCACTCCAACAATGCTAATCCACTCCAACAATGCTAATCCACTCCAACAATGCTAATCCACTCCAACAATGCTAATCCACTCCAACAATGCTAATCCACTCCAACAATACTAATCCACTCCTACAATGCTAATCCACTCCAACAATGCTAATCCACTCCAACAATGCTAATCCACTCCAACAATGCTAATCCACTCCAACAATACTAATCCACTCCTACAATGCTAATCCACTCCAACAATGCTAATCCACTCCAACAATGCTAATCCACTCCAACAATGCTAATCCACTCCAACAATGCTAATCCACTCCAACAATACTAATCCACTCCTACAATGCTAATCCACTCCTACATTGCTAATCCACTCCAACAATGCTAATCCACTCCAACAATGCTTGCTGATTATGATTTTACATCTCCTCTATTGGTGCAACACTATTGGGAAATAATGTGAATATCAAAAACACAAATGTTCCATAGGTAACTGCAGCAGGTGAACACCCAGAAGCTTTTGCAAAGGAAGGAGTCAGATCAAGTACACTGCAGAGGAAGATGGATGTTGATTCTGTGGATGATAATATCCTGATGCATTCAGTCAAAGGTGATACTGGCGAGAACAGGTACGTGAGGGTCAAATATAAATATAATACGATTTTTTTGTCAAAGCTACGCTGATAACATAGAGCCACAACATAAAAATCACTAATTATGCTAAATTTCAAATGATAGAAACTTCGGTGTTATGATATTCAAACCAAATGATCAGTAGACAACTAGGGTTTTTACCGCTATTTGGTATGTTTGAAAAGGTTAGAGATTAGCATTTTTATAGAGTTGTGATAATAACCGAAATGACAGGTTAATTAAAATAATGGACTTTCGGCTGACTTATTAGCTTACAAACATTCCCTACTACAATGACGAGACAACAAACATGTCCCCAAATTATACCCTTACACTAAAGCTCGCCTTGACTTCCTGACTATATAATTTATAAGGATACATGTTGTTTTATTTTGCTTCTGTTTTGTTTACATTGAATCAGATGAAGTTTTAATTAATTAATTATTAATTAAATTAATCGTTTTAATGTTTATGTTATTTATAGTTTGTGTGATGATGTACGCAATATACGAACCTTAATGGAAGTTAAGGTAGTATCCGATAACATTAGGAACGATTGGGAACTCGTTGCCAAGGTCATCGACAGATGTTTATTAATGATATTTCTCTTCGCAACTGCTGTGCTATCGCTTTGGCTCTGGATTAAATTCGAGATCGCTAAGGCAGAGCAGGCGTGTAAAGAGGATCAGGGTACTGATAAACACGATTAACATATAAACCATTTCACCTGCCCCTCTGGTCCTCACTGACCTATGATAAGTTACTATAGTTACTATAGTCGCACTAAATTATTGTGGCTACCTTATTACAGATTATTTAGTAGTATTGCAATAATTTCGGTTGTTTGGTTATGAAGGATTCATAATATTACATGCCTTCGTTGCTATGTATAGTAGGTAAATTTAAATTGAATGCGCATCCATATCTTGCGGTTAGGCATACGACACACTCTCCTATTAGTTAGGCATACGACACACTCTCCTATTAGTTAGGCATACGACACACTCTCCTATTAGTTAGGCATACGACACACGCTCCTATTAGTTAGGCATACGACACACTCTCCTATTAGTTAGGCATACGACACACTCTCCTATTAGTTAGGCATACGACACACTCTCCTATTTGATCCCTATTCTCATGTTTATTGTCCTTGAGCAGGCGTCTGAGGTGAGTCATATGCTATCCACCACCATGTCGGTTGTCCTTGAGCAGGCGTCTGAGGTGAGTCATTGGCTATCCACCGCCACGTTTATTGTCCTTGAGCAGGCGTCTGAAGTAAGTAATTGGCTATCCACTGCCACGTTTATTGTCCTTGAGCAGGCGTCTGAGGTAAGTAATTGGCTATCCACCGCCACGTTTATTGTCCTTGAGCAGGCGTCTGAGGTAAGTCATTGGCTATCCACCGCCACGTTTATTGTCCTTGAGCAGGCGTCTGAGGTAAGTAATTGGCTATCCTCCACCATGTCTGTTGTCCTTGAGCAGGCGTCTGAGGTGAGTCATTGGCTATCCACCGCCACGTTTATTGTCCTTGAGCAGGCGTCTGAGGTAAGTAATTGGCTATCCTCCACCATGTCTGTTGTCCTTGAGCAGGCGTCTGAGGTGAGTCATTGGCTATCCACCGCCACGTTTATTGTCTTTGAGCAGGCATCTGAGGTAAGTAATTGGCTATCCACCACCACGTTTATTGTCCTTGAGCAGGCGTCTGAGGTAAGTCATTGGCTATCCACCGCCACGTTTATTGTCCTTGAGCAGGCATCTGAGGTGAGTCATTGGTTATCCACCGCCACGTTTATTGTCCTTGAGCAGGCGTCTGAGGTTAGTCATTGGCTATCCACCGCCACGTTTATTGTCCTTGAGCAGGCGTCTGAGGTGAGTCATTGGCTATCCTCCACCATGTCTGTTGTCCTTGAGCAGGCGTCTGAGGTGAGTCATTGGCTATCCATCGCCACGTTTATTGTCCTTGAGCAGGCGTCTGAGGTGAGTCATTGGCTATCCACCGCCACGTTTATTGTCCTTGAGCAGGCGTCTGAGGTTAGTCATTGGCTATCCTCTACCATGTCTGTTGTCCTTGAGCAGGCATCTGAGGTGAGTCATTGGCTATCCACCGCCACATTTATTGTCCTTGAGCAGGCGTCTGAGGTTAGTCATTGGCTATCCACCGCCACGTTTATTGTCATTGAGCAGGCGTCTGAGGTGAGTCATTGGCTTTCCACCGCCATGTTTATTGTCCTTGAGCAGGCGTCTGAGGTGAGTCATTGGCTATCCACCGCCACGTTTATTGTCCTTGAGCAGGCGTCTGAGGTTAGTCATTGGCTATCCCCCGCCACGTTTATTGTCCTTGAGCAGGCGTCTGAGGTGAGTCATTGGCTATCCTCCACCATGTCTGTTGTCCTTGAGCAGGCGTCTGAGGTGAGTCATTGGCTATCCACCGCCACGTTTATTGTCCTTGAGCAGGCGTCTGAGGTGAGTCATTGGCTATCCACCGCCACGTTTATTGTCCTTGAGCAGGCGTCTGAGGTTAGTCATTGGCTATCCTCCACCATGTCTGTTGTCCTTGAGCAGGCATCTGAGGTGAGTCATTGGCTATCCACCGCCACATTTATTGTCCTTGAGCAGGCGTCTGAGGTTAGTCATTGGCTATCCACCGCCACGTTTATTGTCATTGAGCAGGCGTCTGAGGTGAGTCATTGGCTTTCCACCGCCATGTTTATTGTCCTTGAGCAGGCGTCTGAGGTGAGTCATTGGCTATCCTCCACCATGTCTGTTCTCCTTGAGCAGGCGTCTGAGGTGTGTTATTGGCTATCCACCGCCACGTTTATTGTCCTTGAGCAGGCGTCTGAGGTTAGTCATTGGCTATCCACCGCCACGTTTATTGTCCTTGAGCAGGCGTCTGAGGTGAGTCATTGGCTATCCTCCACCATGTCTGTTGTCCTTGAGCAGGCGTCTGAGGTGAGTCATTGGCTATCCACCGCCACGTTTATTGTCCTTGAGCAGGCGTCTGAGGTGAGTCATTGGCTATCCACCGCCACGTTTATTGTCCTTGAGCAGGCGTCTGAGGTTAGTCATTGGCTATCCTCCACCATGTCTGTTGTCCTTGAGCAGGCATCTGAGGTGAGTCATTGGCTATCCACCGCCACATTTATTGTCCTTGAGCAGGCGTCTGAGGTTATTCATTGGCTATCCACCGCCACGTTTATTGTCATTGAGCAGGCGTCTGAGGTGAGTCATTGGCTTTCCACCGCCATGTTTATTGTCCTTGAGCAGGCGTCTGAGGTGAGTCATTGGCTATCCACCGCCACGTTTATTGTCCTTGAGCAGGCGTCTGAGGGGAGTCATTGGCTATCCTCCACCATGTCTGTTGTTCTTGAGCAGGCGTCTGAGGTGTGTTATTGGCTATCCACCGCCACGTTTATTGTCCTTGAGCAGGCGTCTGAGGTTAGTCATTGGCTATCCACCGCCACGTTTATTGTCATTGAGCAGGCGTCTGAGGTAAGTCATTGGCTATCCACCGCCACGTTTATTGTCCTTGAGCAGGCGTCTGAGATGAGTCATTGGCTATCCACCGCCACGTTTATTGTCCTTGAGCAGGCGTCTGAGGTGAGTCATTGGCTATCCACCGCCACGTTTATTGTCCTTGAGCAGGCGTCTGAGGTGAGTCATATGCTATCCATCACCATGTCTGTTGTCCTTGAGCAGGCGTCTGAGGTGAGTCATTGGCTATCCACCACCATGTCGGTTGTCCTTGAGCAGGCGTCTGAGGTAAGTCATTGGCTATCCACCGCCACGTTTATTGTCCTTGAGCAGGCGTCTGAGGTGAGTCATATGCTATCCACCACCATGTCTGTTGTCCTTGAGCAGGCACCTGAGGTGAGTCATTGGCTATCCACCGCCACGTTTATTGTCCTTGAGCAGGCGTCTGAGGTGAGTCATATGCTATCCACCACCATGTCTGTTGTTCTTGAGCAGGCGTCTGAGGTGAGTCATTGGCTATCCACCACCCTGTATGTTGTCCTTGGGCAGGCGTCTGAGGTGAGTCATTGGCTATCCACCACCATGTCTGTTGTCCTTGAGCAGGCGTCTGAGGTGAGTCATTGGCTATCCACCACCATGTCTGTTGTCCTTGAGCATGAGCAGGCGTCTGAGGTGAGTCATTGGCTATCCACCGCCACGTTTATTGTCCTTGAGCAGGCGTCTGAGATGAGTCGTTGGCTATCCACCACCATGTCTGTTTTCCTTGAGCAGGCGTCTGAGGTGAGTCATTGGCTATCCACCACCATGTCTGTTTTCCTTGAGCAGGCGTCTGAGGTGAGTCATTGGCTATCCACCACCATGTCTGTTGTCCTTGAGCATGAGCAGGCGTCTGAGGTGAGTCATTGGCTATCCACCGCCACGTTTATTGTCCTTGAGCAGGCGTCTGAGATGACTCGTTGGCTATCCACCACCATGTCTGTTTTCCTTGAGCAGGCGTCTGAGGTGAGTCATTGGCTATCCACCACCATGTCTGTTTTCCTTGAGCAGGCGTCTGAGGTGAGTCATTGGCTATCCACCGCCACGTTTATTGTCCTTGAGCAGGCGTCTGAGATGAGTCGTTGGCTATCCACCACCATGTCTGTTTTCCTTGAGCAGGCGTCTGAGGTGAGTCATTGGCTATCCACCACCATGTCTGTTGTCCTTGAGCAGGCGTCTGAGGTGAGTCATTGGCTATCCATTGCCATGTATATTCTAACTGTTTCTATGCTTACACATGAGCTGTACCTATAAAGAGCATTATATATCACAGATTTTACAGATTCTGTATAGCTTGTGGATAGCAGACCAGGCTTTCCAGGATATGGCACTCCAGACAAAGGAAATGGTCTGTGAGTACGAAGGTCGTGGAACCGTCATAAACTGATAAGATTGCGTTTTAATAATAACAAGTTTTTTGTATAATTGGGTAACATTAGCAAAGTTAATGCCATAGCTAAAATATGCGCAGCGAACACAGACATGACAAATTGTGTAGTTTACATTTCGGTACAACTTGGAAAAAATAAAAAAATTTATTTTACGAATTCCGGATCACAATTTAATGGCAATTTCACAACTGAAAACGACATAGCGAGATCTCTTTTAGTTTTTGAGTTATAGAGCTCTCTGTCCGCCTGTCAGTTAGTCTGTCTTGACAAAATTAAAGAAACACACGCATTGTACAATTTTCATAATAGGAAAACGTAACTAAAATTAACTAAAATGTTAATTTGATTTGTTGTAAAATGTTAACATTAACTAAAATGTTAGCAGAAGTCGTTTCCTTTCCTTAATTTTGACAGACAGATGGACAGATTGTCTGATAAACAGACAGACTGACAGTTAGACAGTATGGAATTCATCAAAAGTTAAAATTAACATCCCTAATCACCACTCTGGAAAACCCACATACCGAAAATTTTAGTTAAGAAGTATTCCTCCTTATTTTTTAAAAATTATTTTAATTATCCCTCTATTTAACAAAACATGGTGGCAATGTTTAGAATTGCTAAGTTGCATTGACAACAACAAGAAAATATATACCACAAACAGATTTAGCTCATTATGAACATAGCCATCATTTCCAAACAACCACATAAGATGTTATTGTAACTATATTATTAAAATAGTCTAGAAAATTGTTATGAGTAGACACAATAATTTAGTTGGCCTATGGCAGCTTACCGCCTAATAAGGCGGGGTAGCTCAGTTGGTTGATTGGTTCTAGGTTCCAACCCACCAAGGTCAGCCTTTCATCCACTGGGGTAGATAAAATGAAGACCATTTGATTTAAACTTGGGATAGGAGTAGTGCTCACCCCTACCGGGTAGCAGCTATAGAAAGACCTTCAGGTCGCCTCCGGCTCCGGCCGACTGTTTGCTTTGCTATGTTAGGAGCCTTCGGGTCGCATCCGGAGTCAGCCAACTGTTTGTTTTGCTATATGTTAGGAGCCTTTGGGTCACCTCCGGCATTCAGCTAACTGTTTGTTTTGCTAAATGTTAGGAACCTTTGGGTCGCCTCTGGTGTCAGCTGACTGTTTGCTTTGCTATATGTTAAGAGCCTTCGGGTCGCATCTGGAGTCAGCCAACTGTTTGCTTTGCTATGTTAGGAGCCTTCGGGTCGCATCCGGAGTCAGCCAACTGTTTGCTTTGCTATGCTAGGAGCCTTCGGGTCACATCCGGAGTCAGCCAACTGTTTGTTTTGCTATATGTTAGGAGCCTTTGGGTCACCTCCAGCATTCAGCCAACTGTTTGTTTTGCTATATGTTAGGAACCTTTGTGTTGCCTCCACCTTTGGGTCGCCTTTGGTGTCAGCCGACTGTTTGCTTTGCTATATGTTAGGAGCCTTTGTGTCGCCTCCACCTTTGGGTCGCCTCTGGTGTCAGCCGACTGTTTGCTTTGCTATATGTTAGGAGCCTTTGTGTCGCCTCCACCTTTGGATCGCCTCTATTATGTCAGCTGACTGTTTGCTTTGCTATATGTCAGGAGCCTTTGTGTCGCCTCCACCTTTGGGTCGCCTCTGGTGTCAGCCGACTGTTTGCTTTGCTATATGTTAGGAACCTTTGTGTCGCCTCCACCTTTGGGTTGCCTCTGGTGTCAGCCGACTGTTTGCTTTGCTATATGTTAGGAGCCTTTGTGTCGCCTCCAGCTTTCGGTCGCCTCTGGTGTCAGCCGACTGTTTGCTTTGCTATGCTAGGAGCCTTCGGGTCACATCCGGAGTCAGCCAACTGTTTGTTTTGCTATGTTAGGAGCCTTCGGGTCGCATCCGGAGTCAGCCGACTGTTTGTTTTGCTATATGTTAGGAGCCTTTGTGTCGCCTCCAACTTTGGGTCGCCTAATGGTGTCAGCCGACTGTTTGCTTTGCTATGTTAGAAGCCTTTGGGTCACCTCCGGCATTCAGCCAACTGTTTGTTTTGCTATGCTAGGAGCCTTCGGGTCGCATCCGGAGTCAGCTGACTGTTTGTTTTGCTATATGTTAGGAGCCTTTGGGTCACCTCCGGCTTTCAGCTAACTGTTTGTTTTGCTATATGTTAGGAGCCTTTGTGTCGCCTCCACCTTTGGGTCGCCTCTGGTGTCAGTCGACTGTTTGCTTTGCTATGTTAGGAGCCTTCGGGTCGCATCCGGAGTCAGCCAACTGTTTGTTTTGCTATATGTTAGGAGCCTTCGGGTCGCATCCGGAGTCAGCCAACTGTTTGTTTTGCTATATGTTAGGAGCCTTCGGGTCGCATCCGGAGTCAGCCAACCTTTTGTTTTGCTATATGTTAGGAGCCTTCGGGTCGCATCCGGAGTCAGCCAACTGTTTGCTTTGCTATGTTAGGAGCCTTTGGGTCGCATCCGGAGTCAGCCAACTGTTTGCTTTGCTATGTTAGGAGTCTTCGGGTCACATCCGGAGTCAGCCAACTGTTTGTTTTGCTATAGGTTAGGAGCCTTTGGGTCACCTCCGGCATTCAGCCAACTGTTTGTTTTGCTATATGTTAGGAACCTTTGTGTTGCCTCCACCTTTGGGTCGCCTCTGGTGTCAGCCGACTGTTTGCTTTGCTATATGTTAGGAGCCTTTGTGTCGCCTCCACCTTTGGGTCGCCTCTGGTGTCAGCTGACTGTTTGCTTTGCTATATGTTAGGAGCCTTTGTGTCGCCTCCACCTTTGGATCGCCTCTAGTGTCAGCTGACTGTTTGCTTTGCTATATGTCAGGAGCCTTTGTGTTGCCTCCACCTTTGGGTCGCCTCTGGTGTCAGCCGACTGTTTGCTTTGCTATATGTTAGGAGCCTTTGTGTCGCCTCCAGCTTTCGGTCGCCTCTGGTGTCAGCCGACTGTTTGCTTTGCTATGTTAGGAGCCTTCGGGTCGCATCCGGAGTCAGCCAACCTTTTGTTTTGCTATATGTTAGGAGCCTTCGGGTCGCCTCTGGTGTCAGCCGACTGTTTGCTTTGCTATGCTAGGAGCCTTCGGGTCACATCCGGAGTCAGCCAACTGTTTGTTTTGCTATTTTAGGAGCCTTCGGGTCGCATCCGGAGTCAGCCGACTGTTTGTTTTGCTATATGTTAGGAGCCTTTGTGTTGCCTCCAACTTTGGGTCGCCTCTGGTGTCAGCCGACTGTTTGCTTTGCTATGTTAGAAGCCTTTGGGTCACCTCCGGCATTCAGCCAACTGTTTGTTTTGCTATGCTAGGAGCCTTCGGCTCGCATCCGGAGTCAGCCGACTGTTTGTTTTGCTATATGTTAGGAGCCTTTGGGTCACCTCCGGCTTTCAGCTAACTGTTTGTTTTGCTATATGTTAGGAGCCTTTGTGTCGCCTCCACCTTTGGGTCACCTCTGGTGTCAGTCAACTGTTTGCTTTGCTATGTTAGGAGCCTTCGGGTCGCATCCAGAGTCAGCCAACTGTTTGTTTTGCTATATGTTAGGAGCCTTCAGGTCGCATCCGGAGTCAGCCAACTGTTTGTTTTGCTATATGTTAGGAGCCTTTGGGTCGCATCCGGAGTCAGCCAACTGTTTGTTTTGCTATATGTTAGGAGCCTTCGGGTCGCATCCGGAGTCAGCCAACTGTTTGCTTTGCTATGTTAGGAGCCTTCGGGTCTCATCCGGAGTCAGCCAACTGTTTGCTTTGCTATGTTAGGAGTCTTCGGGTCGCATCCGGAGTCAGCCAACTGTTTGCTTTGCTATGTTAGGTGTCTTCGGGTCGCCTCGACCATTATCTACTATTAGGTCATGATGATAAACGGATTGATTTAATTACTTTATCTCAACAATTTTATATAAATTTTCGTGAATATTGAAGGAATTCAATGATTAAGGGACCATTACCCCCAATGGAAGTGAATTTTATTTTTATTTTTTTTTCTGTTTTTGTAGTTTGATAGAAGGTCTTTCATGTGGTGAAATCGGTTTTCACCAAGGACTACTGAAGCAAGGACTGGCATACAGTAAATCCAGACTTTGCTAGCGAAGGCCATGTTGTTTATATTACCTGTAACCAATTTGAATGATAAACATACACATTTTGGGGTAAAAAATTATGGAGAATCTATTTCTGGTATTAGTTTTTAAATTTTATGTTGCTTCCATGAATTATTTTCTATATTTATTGTTTTTATAAATTATGTTGTCCCTTTCGTTCGTCCTTCGTTATCAGGTGGCGTTATTTACTTTCTATGAATTATTTTATCATTTGTTTAAAGTTGCACAACAAATTTCATTATTTTATAATTACTTTATAGGCCTATTATTATTTAGGTATTTTATATTATCACTTTATATAATACCGACTTTTTATTACTACCAGGTAGGCCTACATATTACAGTATTATCTTATTACGTTATTACATTATTCAGTTATTATTTATTATTATGATTGCCGACCAAATATTCCCCACTCTCAGAAAACACATCAATGGCCCTGATATCGGCTCTTCATTAAATAAATAGATTAAGTAACATTGCTTTTGAAATGGTAATTTTGAATGTGCCCTCTGCGGCACGAAAAAAACAAGTAGTGCAAATATGATAATGAAGAATCACCACAAAATCAATCAAATTAATTTTATGATCATATAGGTTTTTTATGATGCTGATCATGAATATGACACTGAAATATATCGTACATTGTAGATTGTGGTAATTTTAGATACATGTGTCAATGTGCGGCGCGAAAAATACAAAGTAGCACAAATTTCATAATCAAAAATCATCACCAAATCAACCTGATTTTTAGACATTATGGGTTTTCTGGGGCGCAGATCACGAATATGACACTCAAAAATATCTTATTATCCAACCAAATTCGATTTTTGACGTTTGAAATTCATTTTAATTTTAATTTTAATTAATTTATTAATGAAATTTTAACTTTATTTTAAACTTTTGAAATGTATTTATTACGTTGTAAAATGGCCCGGGCCGGATAGGGTTAATGGGTACTCTTGGATTCGACCATATAATAAACCTTTGTTGAGTATGTCTTTGAACAATGTACTTCAAGTTGGCGAGTCATAAACCTCAACTGACTCTTGTGTTTCGAATTCCCAGAGTTGACGACCTTCCAAATAAGTTCGCGGGCCTTCTGGAGGTAACATATAGTGCTTCGGGGATCTGTGTCTCTTTTCACCGTTGCCACAACTTATCTCAATTGCGACCAATGGACTACTACTACTACTACTAGGATCGGCATGCTGCATTGCAGCTGCATTTTTAAGAATGCTGTGCCGGCTTGTCGACAAAATTGCGCCGCCTCAACTCCCTATCAACCATGACATTTGCTAGATCATCTGCATCTTCAAGGCCAGCGTCCTTTAAGATACACTAACTCTCAAGGATAGTTATACTCACCATTCAAATATCCCTCGCAAACCAGATTCCCCCCAGCATCACTATGCCTCAGTGCCTCAGTGGTGCATAGACTATACCTCACTGAGGCATAGACTATGACTCACTGAGGCACTGAGGCATAGTGATGCTGGGGGGAATCTGGTTTGCGAGGGATATTTGAATGGTGAGTATAACTATCCTTGAGAGTTAGTGTGACGTTATCTCACCATGGATGAGCTTTACCACTGTACTCGAATCTGCTCTCTTATTGGCTGCTTGATGCCTCAGATTAAGGGTCTAAGGCCTTCAAGCTGATCATTTGCTTACTTTTCTAATTAGAAGGTCGTGAGTTCGAACCCTAGAAGAGCATTATTATTTTTCCTAGCTCTTGGCTGACTCTAGTGTACACTAGCTTTGACTCTCCCAGCTATAGTGATAGTATGCAACCTTGGGAGTTAATATGCGGAATTATGAGTAAAGGCCAAGAGATTAGACTTCAGGTTGCCTCCATTGATTCACTTTTTTTAACTTTATAAAATAATTCAACCCTTATTTAAAGTTTTAAAAATTATGACTTAGTCAACCAATTTTCCAAAGTATATTATAAAAACATACAATTTCTTGAATAAATAGACCTAATAGTAATAAATATTGAGGGGTAAATACATTTATAATACTAATATAATTATTATGGATAAATAGTCCTAATACTAATATAATTGTTTTGGATAAATAGTCCTAACAGTAATAGTAATTGGAGTAATAATTAGCCTTAATTAGTTACTACGTCCAGTCACGTACAATTAGTCACGTACAAGCCCCGTGTAACTATGCTATCAGTAAAGGCTATCAGTACAGCAGAACAGCAGTACAGCCTTTGATACTGCCGACAGCCAGACTGCTTGGCGCCAAACAAAGGAGGCTAACATTACGGCGTTTTGATATTGCCGACAACACTGAACCTTTGAGGATTGCGTACATTGCTAGCTACCAACCAGCACAGGGATGCCCTCTTGTTGCGGATGTGGTATAAACGGCACTTACAAACGCAGTGCGTAGTGCGCCTGTGTGAGGGCAAGCCGAGAATCGACAAGCAAATACATACGGTGCCTGAATGGCGGAGTCGGTTTGCCGACTACCCACTCTCAACCCCCCCCCCCCCCCCCCCCCCCGATCAGTGATGGACAACGAGACCTGCCGGCGCCAACGATCACGTCCTTCTCCCAGCCGTCTCCATCCGAGTTGGGGAGGGGTGACAACTCCCTCGATGATACGTTGTTGGACACGTCTGACAGTGATTGCTCTTTTCATTCACTGAGCGACACGTTGGTGCCTCGATGTTCCCCTGACCGGGTCAGTAAGTCAGCCGCATCGAGTCATGAAGGCGGTGGGTTGAGTCCGGTTGTCTGTTTGTCCGTCCACGCCCACGCGGGTCTGCCAGTCGGTTTGTCTGTCACCACGAGTACGTCTGTCGGTTTGTCTGTCCCCATGGTTGGGTCGTGTAAGGGTCCCCCAGACCAGATGGGTCACCCATTCACAAGGGTCCCCCAGACCAGTTGGGTCCCCCCACTCAGCTGGGTCCCCCAGACCAGTTGGGTCCCCCCGCTCAGCTGGGTCCCCCGGACCAGTTGGGTCCCCCAGACCAGTTGGGGCCCCCAGACCATTTGGGTCCCCCAGACCAGTTGGGTCCCCTCATTCACAAGGGTTCGCCCGTTCATAAGGGTCCCCCAGATCAGATGGGTCCCCCCGTTCATAAGGGTCCCCCAGATCAGTTGGGTCCCCCCGTTCATAAGGGTCCCCAGACCAGTTGGGTCACCCCGTTCATAAGGGTCCCCCGCCCCCCGTTCATAAGGGTCCCCCAGACCAGCTGGGTCCCCCCGTTCATAAGGGTCCCCCAGACCAGTTGGGTCCCCCCGTTCATAAGGGTCCCCCGCCCCCCGTTCATAAGGGACCCCCAGACCAGTTGGGTCCCCCCGTTCAAAAGGGCCCCCCTGTTTATAAGGGTCCCCCAGTGCAGTTGGGTCCCCCAGACCAGTTGAGTCCCTCAGACCAGTTGGGTCCCCCCGTTCACAAGGGTCCCCCCGTTCAGTTGGGCGCCCTCAGACCAGTTGTGTTCCCCAGAAAAGTTGGGTCCCCCAGACCAGTTGGGCCCTCCCGTTCATAAGGGTTCCACCGTTCATAATGGTCCCCCAGACCAGTTGGGTCCCCCCGTTCATAAAGGGTCCCCCAGACCAGTTGGGTCCCCCCGTTCACAAGGGTCCCCCATTTCAGTTGGGTCCCCCAGACCAGTTGGGTCCCCCCGTTCAAGAGGGTCCCCCCGTTCAGTTGGCCCCCCCAGACCAGTTGGGTCCCCCCATTCACAAGGGTCCCCCCGTTCAGTTGGGTCCCCCAGACCAGTTGGGTCCCCCCGTTCACAAGGGACCCCCCGTTCAGCCGGGTCCCCCAGACCAGTTGGGTCCCCAATCCCAGTTGGATCCCCCAAACCAGTTGGGCCCCTCAGACCAGTTGGGTCCCCCCGTTCATAAGGGTCCCCCAGACCAGTTGGGTCCTCCCGTTCATAAGGGTCCCCCGCCCCCCGTTCATAAGGGACCCCCAGACCAGTTGGGTCCCCCCGTTCAAAAGGGCCCCCCTGTTTATAAGGGTCCCCCAGTGCAGTTGGGTCCCCCAGACCAGTTGAGTCCCTCAGACCAGTTGGGTCCCCCCGTTCACAAGGGTCCCCCCGTTCAGTTGGGCGCCCTCAGACCAGTTGTGTCCCCCAGAACAGTTGGGTCCCCCAGACCAGTTGGGCCCTCCCGTTCATAAGGGTTCCACCGTTCATAATGGTCCCCCAGACCAGTTGGGTCCCCCCGTTCATAAGGGTCCCCCAGACCAGTTGGGTCCCCCCGTTCACAAGGGTCCCCCATTCCAGTTGGGTCCCCCAGACCAGTTGGGTCCCCCCGTTCAAAAGGGTCCCCCCGTTCAGTTGGCCCCCCCAGACCAGTTGGGTCCCCCCATTCACAAGGGTCCCCCCGTTCAGTTGGGTCCCCCAGACCAGTTGGGTCCCCCCGTTCACAAGGGACCCCCCGTTCAGCCGGGTCCCCCAGACCAGTTGGGTCCCCAATCCCAGTTGGATCCCCCAGACCAGTTGGGCCCCTCAGACCAGTTGGGTCCCCCCGTTCATAAGGGTCCCACAGACCAGTTCGGTCCCCCCGTTCATAAGGGTCCCCCAGACCAGTTGGGTCCCCCTGTTTAGCTGGGTCCCTCGGACCAGATATGTCCCCCTGTTCAGTTGGGTCCCCCCATTCATAAGGGTCCCCCCGTTAAGGTGGGTCCCCCAAACCAGTTGGGTCCCCCCGTTTATAAGGGTCCCCCCGTTCAGTTGGGTTCCCCAGATCAGTTGGGTCCCCCAGACCAATTGGGTCCCCCCATTCATATGGGTCCCCCCGTTCAAGGGGGTTCCAGTTCCTTTGACGACACATCGCCCTTTGGCTCACACTGGACTCCCGACGCACCCCTCAACTTGGACCCACAAGACCTGATGATGAGGGCCTTTGGGGCCCCCTTGGTGGGTAAAGGTGCTCCGCCTGATGGATTGCTCCACCAGTGGAGGAGGGCCACTCAATTACGCGGCTCCAAGTATAGACAGCCTGGGGGGGGGGGGGCGTGGGTCACTATATGGTTGAGCTGTTGACGTCGGAAGTCACAGCTTTTGTGGCTGGTGTGAGACATAACGTTGCGAATGTGCATTCCGAGCGGATCCTCCTCGCAGACTCGCTGCTCCTTCACCGGAACCCCAGGGTCATCAAAGCTGCAGATATTCGATGCCTCCTCATCCGCCGACTCGAAATGTGGAGGTCAGGGCGGCTTGATGCGCTGCTTCAGAAGGCGGAGCGCTGCTCCAGTAAAGTTGGATCTGGAAGGCAGACCAAAGTCAAGACCCCGGAGGAGGACAAAGACCACACAGTTCGAGTTTTTACTCGCCTGATCTTGGAGGGCAAAGTGAAGAGCGCGGTTTGGTGGGTCACAAATCGTGAGGGTGGGGGGGGGGGGGGGTGTTAGACCCAGATTATGACGCCATCGATGCTGAAGAAAGAAAGGTTAAGGTCATCGACCTTCTTTGTGCCAAGCATCCCCCTGCCGAGAACCTCCCAGTCTGGGTCAATGTCGACGTTACTGCCTCCCACATAGAGTCCTCCACGCATCGACTCTATGGAGGTGCTGGACCTGCCGGCTCCAATTCAACCCACTGGGGTGATTACCTCCTTCATTATGGCGCTCACAGTGAATGCCTCCGGGATGCGGTTGCTGAGTTAGCACGTTCCCTTTCCAACGCTGTCGTACCCTGGGAGTCGGTGCGCGCCCTGATGTCCTGTCATCTGATCGCCCTGGATAAGTGCCCGGGGGTCTGCCCAATCGGCATCGGGGAGTGTTCACGGCGGATTCTCGGCTGATCCTTGGCCGAAGCGACGGGGGATGACGTCACCGCGACCTGTGGCGCCAAGCAGCTCTCTGCCGGCACGTCAGCCCGTCAATGTGGCCCTGGTGCTCCCTGTTTTTGTTTAACTGCTACAGGGGCACAGTATGCTAATTATTAGAGGGACCAACATGGTTTTATTTAGCGAGGAGGGAACCACCCAGGGCGATCCCCTTGCGATGCTGGAGTACTCGACCGGTATACTCCCCCTCATTCACCACCTGAGAAAGCCCCCCCTCATTCAGAACTGGTTTGCCAATGACTACTACTACTACTACTACTAGGATCGGCATGCTGCATTGCAGCTGCATTTTTAAGAATGCTGTGCCGGCTTGTCAACAAAATTGCACCGCCACAACTCCCTATCACCCATGACATTTGCTAGATCATCCGCATCTTTAAGGGCAGTGTCCTTTAAGATGCATCTCAAGAAAGTCATGGGCTGTGATAAACAACAGCGACCTCTATACTAACAGCAGAACTGTTGAACAGACAAATACCGGTATACTTCTCTGCCAACCTAATAAGTTCTCGTCTAACCAATAAGACACAAAGACTGCCCTACTGTTAAGTAAGGGGGATCAGGAGCGTGATATTACTAAATTGTAAAGGTTGCTAAATACAAAACTGCTACTTACCGCTAGATGGCGCTAATCTGCCGTTCGCTAATATATTTTACTAATTTTACACAACTCCTGCAAAATCGCTTGTTCCTTTCTCTACCGATCGCTCGATAGAGAGCTAACTGTTCGAATCTATGAGCCACGCGGGAATAACCAAAACAATAAACCCGAGTGGGCTCCCTAAGCTTACTTAAGACGAGTGCGAGAGGCCTTGCACTCAGAGTATTCTTACGCCTAATTTTATCACTACTAAAACACGCTATTACCTACGTCTTTCTAATCGCGAATACTGAGGTTCCCTAACGTAATGTGTGAATGCGAGAATATTTAAAATAATCAAAATGATACAGTATCTGTTTCTACGTGGATAGTACCACTCCGGGTCTAAAACTGCCCGCGGCTGGCTTTAGGCCAGCAAAATTACTAGCGTATCGTGCGTACCGAATAGTGCGTTCTAGCTGATTGCCCGCTAATGCAAATAACCGCCCAGCGTGAATAGTTTACAGTACACTAATTATTACCTTAGCTACTCTCCGCTATGCTGCGTACTAATTCTTAATTTTTACTAATTAATTACAGTCACAAATATTTAACAGCGTACTAATTACTAAGAGTTCCAGAATACGTAATTCTAATTTATCACGCAACAGGTTTCGCTAGTAATAGCCTAAATTGCCGTATTACTTTGACCTAATCAGTAACCAATTATTGTAACTAAGAAATAGAAATCAATCAAAAGAAGGGGGCGCCTACCTAAACATTCTCAATCATAGGCACACTTCAATAACACACCAATCAGCGTTAGAAATCACAGTTCACAATTGTGCAATTCACTACTCGTACTCCACACTCAACGTTGTAATACGCGCAGGCCTCTCCCGGGTACATCTAGGATTCCTAACTAACCCAATTCCTGCCCCCCTAATACTAAATAGAGACAAAACCTGGATCATCAGCCCCCTAGTGACTGTACCAGCGATAGGTCTGCGTGCCGCAGTGCAAGATACCCGCCCGCAACGGTGACCCTGGCCAGCGTTGCCCGTTTTGAATCCTCCGCTCTCTCCTAGTCGCTCAACCCCCCGATGCGCCCACCGCCCACTGGCACCTTAGCCCTCCATGATGCTAATAGCTACCGTAGCGGCGCATGCAAATCACAAAGTCTGACAGTCTCAGGAATCCCTTAGGATTATTGCGCAGAAAAGAATCACATAGAACCATTAATCAAAAGGTAGAAATCATAGTTCAATTGTAATTTGCAGTAATTGAAGGAATTATTGAGAAACACAAGCAAGAGTAATCGCACTAGCAAATCATTCCAAGAAATTAATCAAAATTAGCAAAATGCAGAAAATACGATATCCTAATACAAAATTGAGACAGCTCAGCAAGTAAATTGTAACAGGGTCATGTGATGAGATTACATTAGATTACAGAGGCTCTACTGGCACACCGCCAATTTATAGGTGATCCGGATGGGGTGATGCAATAAGGTGACTCAATCGCTCTCCCATTGGCTCTCCAGTCCGTGCTAGCATTAAACCAACCTGGAAGCAGTTAATCCAATAAGGAGGCCGGATTGTAGCCCTATCGCTTGCCCAAACCTCGAATTATTACCTTATATGGTAATGGTTCACGTCCCTGGCCGCTGAATGGCCAGGACAGCGTCCCTATATGATAGCCCTACTGATGCTAATATCAGCAAGCACAAAATCCAGGGTCCGAATAAACTTGCTACCCTGGGACTATCTACATATATCCTAATACAAAATTACGTAGGTAGGGCTACATACTATACAAAATGGATGGATGCAAAATATATGGGCGTTTTAACTTCCTATCTAAATATCATTGCGTTATTATGCCTTATCTAAAATATTATGCTGCACAACGGACTAATATTACGTACAGTATAACGGACTAATATTGCATACTGCATAACGGACTAATAATGCATACTGCATAATGACTAATAATGTGGATACAGCGCCATATACCGTAACACCGCTCCAAGGGAAATCATATAATGTTTCCCTCCAATTGTAGAAGAGTATAAGGTGATGTATACAAAACAAAATAAATTTCTTCCAACTAATCTAAATAACATAATAATTCTACTATTTACAAATATTGCCATAGATATTGCGTAATGAATTACATACAAATTAAATTTACAAAATATTGTCTCTCTCACTGTTTAACGATTATTACATACAAATTAAAGTTACAAAAATATTGTTTCTCGTTCATTCTTACTACATAATGATTACTACATACAAATCAAATATAAAATTTTGCTAGGGCAAGTGAAAGGAGTAAGCCAAACCCGCAGGTTTGTCTCCCCAATCACTTCCTTCGCCTCTTTCATAATATAAATTCAAATAACTCAACTAGTGTATATGAGTCTAGTCGAAGATTTTCAAATGCTACAATATACATCAGAGCGACGATGATGTATATATCTAGAGTCTGTCGCCCTGTGCCATAATGTATTATCGACCCGCTCCTGGGTTCTTTGGGCTCGCTCCCCTCTTTCGCCCCCTTCCCAGATACACTAATCTACCTCCAGTCGACTCCGTTGACGGCGTCCGTGAGGCGTCACTCCCCGGAACCGGCGACGATGTTCCCTGAGCCCCGACAGATTCTCGGCTTGAACTTCTCCCTCGGCCTCGTCCCAATTGTCGTGCTCCCGTGGTCGCTTCCGCCAACTCTTCCTTCTGCAGTTGCACACGCGCTTTCTCCGACGCTCCCTGCGCCTTGCGCTGCAACCGCTGCGCTTCTATAATCGAGTGGTAGTGGTCGTCCTTGACTTGACGCTTGTCTTGGACCTCTCCTCCTGGTTCTTTCCGCGAGCCTTGAGCTCCAGCGGTCGTCGCTGTGGTCGCTGCGATCCTTTGTTCCTGTATCCTCTCGGCGGTCAATGAACCCACTGGCACATGAGTCAACAAGAATTCGTTGCGGTATTGTATAGCCGCCATCCTCCAATCACCTCGCGCGCGTACCACTTTTCTAGTCTCCGTAAATACACCCTTCGTGATGCGATCGCAAATAGCAACGAAGTTCCATGTGTACTTATTGTCCATGTTCAATTGTCTGAAGTATTCTCGGACTACGATAACTCCAGTGTTCTGTGGAAGGTCTTGAGCAGTTAGGATGAGCTCCTGGTATTGTGGTAGCGATTGTAGATATGGCTCGTACGCAACATGCGATGGGTCTACCGCCCAAAACCCATATCCCGCTTTAAATGGTAACCAACGCATCTGCGCTTGAATATGGTAATCGGCCACACCCTCCCACTTATCTAACATCTCCCGAAGTAGGTTAGCGCTATGGTTTTGAAAGGAATCATCTCGCAGCTGACATCTCGCGCTACGATGTCCTTTTACCCCACAATATCCACATTGAGAAATGAAGAAGGTGCACGTGTGAAACGAATGGTCGGTCTCATTACACCAACGACAGACCTTATGCGCCGCCTCTACTACCGCGTCGCACGACTTTAGATTGTGCCTTGTGCTGCCGCACAATTTGCACCTACGCGCTTGTGGAAACCAGGCCCTCTCGTATATGAGGTCTCCAATCGGTTTCACACTTCCTTCCTTCCCAATGTCTAATACGATGTCGTCCTCTCCGGTCAACGGTTGTCGATCCGGAACAAAGTAAACATCCTCGCCCTTGTCCTCTATCTCCAATATTTCCTCCCGCGTTCGTTTCGGATATGTCTTCTCCACCGGAAGATCTACTCCGAACACCTCTACTAACGTCTCCGGCCAGCCCTCCTTAACAGGTCTATCAGCCTCCGAGTGGAAGGGAGTACCAAACCCGCGGGTTTGATTCCCAAACCACTTTTCCAAAGCTTCTGGCGTCGGATATTCCATCGACGGTCGGTCTCCCAAATCTCCGATGTTCTGTCGATATACTCCTTCGAATATCGCTAATCCTCTCCTCACCATCGACGTATTCTCTAACGACTGGTTGAAGAACGGGGTTAAGAAACGCTTCATCACGTCGGATTGGATTCCCCCTTTCGAGCGAACGTATTGATCTCCTCCGAATACCAATGGATGACGCTTCAAAACTCGCGCAACGATATCCGCTAATAAACAAGTCACCGT
Source organism: Nemertoderma westbladi (assembly GCA_032718475.1). NCBI lineage: Eukaryota > Metazoa > Xenacoelomorpha > Nemertodermatida > Nemertodermatidae > Nemertoderma > Nemertoderma westbladi. The sequence goes on from JAUCBJ010007488.1 coordinate 26,715, forward strand.
GTTCGACTCAAGCACCAAATAATATTGTAGCGACGCACGGGGTGGCGCGCAAATGTTCCAATACACTAACGCTTGCCGCTTGAAGTGGGATTTGAACTCCGCTCCCGGTGGCGTGTTGTATTCGCCATACGCCTCCTCGTACTTCTTCTCCGTCTTTAACTTAAAGTCCCAATTATACAACAAGTGTGCTATAAAGCCCATACCAGTCTTGGCAGAGTTGGGATACTCTCTATAAATTCCAATATCCTGTGCCCATAGCAACAATAGCTTGGTGTCGACAAACGGTCTCGGCAATCTATCTTCTAGATCAGTCATGGCGTTGAAGTCGCTCTCCAAATCGCTCTGGACTCCCGATCCCACCTTGACGTAATCTTGGTTGAGAATAGCCTCTCTAACTTTCTTGGGTAACATCCTGGCGTCGATACGCTCCGCTCCGTGCATACCTCCTCGCCTGCATACCTCCAAAATCTGTTCCCTAGGATCCTTCCCCTTCCGATATTGTGTCGTGATGATGGGCTCCGGTCTCTCTCGATCCGCCCTCACACGCATAAACACATGAGTCACACCATCGGCCGCACGAATTTGAATACACTTGCTGGTCAAACATTCCTGATGGTACCCTCCTTCATTGTCGTAGAACATCACCCTCCAATCCTGCAGTGATTCCTCCGTTTTCCTCCACTGACGCTGAATCTCGTCTGATGGGGTCCACATGCGCTCAATAGCCTTGTGGTCATCATATCGGGTATAAGAACCCTTCCTCCTCAGCCACGTCTGGTCTACCTCCTCGTCATCTGGGAATGTAGCCACCGCGACCCATACCTTGATGTACTTATCCAACCATCCGAATAACTTACTCTCCTTCCCCGGAGCTCCAATCTTATCCAAAGTGTCGTAATCTGTGATCTGCATTGGGACATCACGCAAGAACTTCGCGCATAAAACTTCCCGTAGACAGTCAACGTTCCAATGGTCCGCCATTCTTACCATCGGCAAGAATCGTATCGCTTCTCGCGACTCCGGATGATCTACTAATATCGCAGGTTCGGTGCCGTCGGAATAATACACCGGTCCGGGTTGAGATACGACCTGTGGAACAAATCCGGTCACTCTCCTCGTCTCCTCTTGATGTCTATCCGCGGTCTTATTATACTCCGCTATCCTGTTCTCAAATAACTCCTTCGCCTTCGCCGCTCGCTTCTCCTGCCGCAACGCGTCTATATCGTCCTGATGCTCAGGCGTGAGGGTTCTCACTCGGTGAGGTGAAGTAAACGCAGTCCAGGGACTCGAGAGCTCCAAACCCGCGGGTTTGGTACCCGAGTCCCGCGCCGCTTCGCGCCGCGCCTCTAGATCCTTATAGGCTCGGTACAGCGAAATGGCCGCTGCCGTCTCTATCAAACTGGGTGTCGAACAGGGTTTAATCTCCGTATACGGATCTAATGTCGTAACGGTCGGCGTAATGGGTCTCGGAGGTCGCTTTCCGCTGAAGTCGATACTGATCATCGGGTTGCTCATCGGGTAACCTCCATCGTTGTATCTAAGGAATTGGTGAGCTGGACATCGCGTTAATATCGGTTCTGGATGTTGCTCGTCTAATCGGTCGGGAATCGCCACGTCTTGTTTGTTCATGCATTCACCACACTTGTAGAAGAGCTTGTACACGCTGAAGACTTTCGGCGTCTCCTGATCCTCACCTCGAGTCCTCCGGTACAGATGCATTCCGTCGAACTGGTCTCGGACTGCAGGTAGAGGCTCCTCATGTCGTAAATACATATTCATATGGTATAGTCGTGCGATTTCCTCGTCCGGATCTGCGCTAATGTCACACACGTCCAAAGCGAAGTCGTAGGGATACCGCGTGCGATACTCTTTCCGCAAAACTTCCATCTGGTCCCCCAACGCTCTCATTCTTTCCCTCCGTAATTCCTTATCATAACTCGGCTTGTATTTCCCATTTAACTCCATCACGGACCGCCCATGGTAGTAAACGTTGGAATCTTTACATCCCGGTCGCGCGAACGGTAGCTCCGCCTCCTCTCTGGCAGTAAATCCTCTGCGCGGTTGCGCTCTAATATCCCTCTCCATTATGCCTCGCGTATATACATATATATATCCCAATAAGTGCCGTTACGTAACCAATTACACTGTGGGTAAATCAGTTAGATGCCGCCGAAGGACAGACCTCCCGAACCCCCCCGCCTTCCAGCAGTTCAGGTTCGACTCTCTAGATCCCGTCTCTTCCTAACTAACTATCCTCTAACCTATTCCCATGCATAGCGCAAAAACTTTGGAGATAAACTGGCCGTGACCAACTCACTTTTTGATGCCCAAACTACTCCCATTACTCCTACTAAACTACAGTAGTTAGAAAGGACCATAGCCACAATACTCGACTATACCAAACCCACAGGTTTGATAATCGAACATCACACATCCTGCAAACTACTGAGTGGGGTCCATGCACGCCTCTGGTGCTACTAACCTTTAGCACCTTAGTTGCACTGTTGGCACCAATCTGTGGAAGTTGCTAAACTCAATTTACACTCCTACGTAATATAGCCGTCACCATGGTTTCTAAATGCTATTTTCCAGGCTTCACGACTTTTCAAATTACTGTATATCTATAGACGAATTCAAAAACGCGTCTATACACAGCGTCTGGAATTGTCTTGGGTTCACTTCTAATTTTAAAAATTTTAAATTTTCCAAAATATTTTTGAAATAAAATTTTGTTTTGATACCCACCAGACAAAACTCAACGCAAATCACCACAACCCCGCTCCTATGCATTTCCTTGTATTTGCATACGAGGAATGCATACGAAGTGAGTTGCGTCCAACACTAACTCTGTTTGGAGGCAGGAGACAAATTATAATCTCCCGTCTCGATACGTGTCTCCTCTAATAACACGATATCTTGGACCGGTCGGTCCAAGGTGTGTAAACCATTAGTTTTACACTTCTTTGGGTGCGGACACTTGCACCTAATTTTCACAGTGACTGTGCGCACTATGTTTTGCACGTCTGGGTGTGTGTGCAAGATCACTCCAGTCTCCCAATATTTTCTCTTGACAATCGGCTCGGTTATCAATACGTAATCTCCCCTTTGGAGACTCCGAACCGTTTTGTACCACTTTGTTCTGGTGGATATGGTGGGAAGATAGTATTCCCGCCTCTAATAGGGCCTCCGAGTTCGTAGTGAACTTGGTCAGAGGAAAACCCCCCGTAGCCAAGCACTCTTGCAGGCCGTGAGCCACTTCTATGGCTTGTTCCGCCGTGTCCTTGGACACCAATCCGTCGTCCATATAGAAGTTTCTCAAGATGGACTCGATTACTTCTATTGGGTACTTACCAATCTGGGCTGTTGCCGTTTTCTTTAGCACAAACAGCGTGCCGTTTGGACTATCGCGGGCGCCAAATATCCTAACGTACATCTGGTATGTAACCACTGGGCCGGATAAGTCTTCATTCTCATACCAGAGAAAGCGAAGGCTATCCTGGTCTGCCTTACAGGCTCTTACCTGGTGGAACATCGCCTCGATGTCACAAGTAAATGTGAATCGCCGCTGTCTAAAACGCAACAGTATTCCAATCAAATAATTGTTCAGGTTGGGACCATCCATCAACTCTGAATTCAGGGACATACCTCTATAGACTGCTGCGCAGTCGTTGACTACTCGGACTTTGTCAGGCTTGTCAGGGTGAGTCACATAGTGGTGTGGAAGGTAATAAGTCTGGTCTGTCACTGAGTCAGGGTCCTCTACCTTCCCAGCAAATCCCTTGGCGAAATAGTTGTTGATCTGGGCGCAATACTTCTCCCTAATGTCCGGATTCTTCAACAACCGAGCCCTTACTCCGTTTAATCTTTTCAAGGCTAAGTTGTAGTTGTTCTCCAACTTAGGTGGTTGTCGACGCCACAACATTCCAACTTCAAAATGTCCAGTCGGTAGTAGACGTATGGTATCTTCCATCATCTCCAGCGACCGTTTCTCATCAGTAGACATGACTAGGTCATATCCACCGGGTTCCATTGCGTCCCTATCCAGCCATTCGACGGTTCTGGCTCCTGTCTCGAGGTCCTGGCGTATCAATTCCTTCTGCAATTCCTCCTCACTGTATTGGAAAATGTCTAGGTCTCGATATTTAGCCACTTGACCCTCCACTATGTCTGTATAAGTCAAAACGTTAGTCAGATAAGTAGCGTGGGCCGCTGAACCAGACCCACGGGTCTGATAACAGTAGTCCTCGGGTTCACTATCCGTCCGGTCATTATGAAGTGGTTCCGACAACCTAACATTATCGGGAATCAACTCCTCGTCCGACTCGCTAAAGTCACTATAGTGGTCAATACAGGTTCTCCTAAACTCGTCTATGTCTGGTGGTTCTACTAACGGTGGTTGAGTTATAGGCTGTAATTCGTCATATCTGTTTATTGGCTTGTCGCCACCTGTAAACTCATAAGACATGGGTACTCGTGTATACCAACCTAGTATAGTCCTATGGGCATGTGGTCCATTGACATGCGGCTCAGCTGGTCTCGTTTCCCATATTTGGTGTGCGATCAGCTGTTCTGCACCAATCAACATAGAAACATTCCTATAACCTACCTGGTGTCTGGGTATCCTGAGCTTGTCAAAATACTCCTGTGCTATGGGACTCATCGGCGGCACCTTACCTAACTGCCTGCCGAATCCCTTCATAGCTAGACACTTAAATCCGTCCAATGGCAAAGCTTTCCGTTCTTGTCGAGTGTGTTGGTCTCTCGGAAGTAGGGAATCTAGTTCTACCGAAATTCTGTGTCCCTTGAGGTCTCCTACTCCGTGCATAGACTTCAACTCTATTTGGATTTCCTCTGCGTCCTGGAAGCTAGAAACGGCTCTCGCCACTTCCTCATCGATATACGATAATGTGGACGCAGTGTCCAACATCACATATATTCGCTTAGATCCCTTATCGCCAGTGAGTTTCACCGGAATCACGCTAAATATTTCCGACGTGGCCGATGATAAATACGTCCGCGCGCTGGTCGATGAACTATCCGCGGTGAAACCTTGGCAGGTCACTTCTCTCGCGCTCGACTCGCCATCTTCATCCGACGAACCTGGTTGATAACCATCGTCCTGGATGCCAGTATACGTATTCCTCCTTATCGATACGGGTTCTTTGCTCCCCTTCCTTTGAGGATTTCGCTGTAAGTAACGGTCCGTTGGGGTATGGAAATCCGCATGTAGCAACTTGTGATGTAGTCTGCCGCATTCCATGCATCCGTCCTTGCTGTTCGGGCACTGCCGCCGTACATGGCCTGGCGCAAGACAAGCCCAACAGGTGTCCAACGTCCGCACTTGAACTCTTCTCTGTTCCGAATTTAATTCTTTGAACCGTCTGCAACTATCTAACTTATGGTCGTCAGATCTTACCTCCTTTAGTAAACAGTATTGGCAACCTACAAATCCATCCGGCAACTCCTGTTGCTTTAACCTAGGTCTATCTAACCGCTCACCTGACCATACTCGCGAGTCTGATCTAAAGGCTGGGGTATTCGAATTATATCTGTCTACTGAGTTATAAGTCACAGTGGTCCTGTCATCGTCAAAACTTACCATAGACTTACCGGTAACAGGTTTAGACTCCCTCATATTCTCTTCTGAGAAGTTTGATTTCATCTCTGCTACGGCGTCTGTGGCTATCATGTCATGAATATGCTGAAGTGTCAATACCTTACCTTGGCCCTCCAACTTATTTTCTAATTTGCGCCATTTCTGTCTGTAACGCATGTTTAGACGTCTTATTACGCTTTTCAAAACTTCGGCGTGATCACCATGATGAGGTAGATTCACCGTCCTCAAGATGTCCAATGCGTTCGAAATAGCGTTCGCTAAGTTCAACAGCTCTAACGGAGTTGTAATCCTTCCGCCCTTACCCAAGTGTTCTACTATCGACTGCGCCATCTTGGTTTTATTCCCGTAGATGTCGCTAAGCGTCTTCATTGCCAACTCAAATGCCCTTTCATTGCCGACGAAGTTGTCAGCAATGGCTCTAGGTTCTCGATGGAGCATCTGAAGCAAATAGTTGAACTTCTCGTTGGGAGTAAAGGTGCTGTTGGTTAGCTGCTCGTCGACATAGGTTTTGAAAGTCCTCCAGTGCTTGTGGTTGCCCATAAACTTCTGGGGTTGTTGCGTCGGCAGTCCTTGCCTAGCAGCAAACTTACCTATGTCCCTAAGGGTTGCGTCGTTCCGGGTTAACAAATGGTTTAGTTCTGCAGGGTTGTTAAGTTTGGTCCTTTCCCGGTGGTTCCAACTTACCTGCTCCGCGTCGGTCCTTCTTTCCTTATAGTTTCGGGGCTTCTGACGTCTCATTTCTTCCTCTTCATCGCTTGACTCGGTGTCAGTCCTTAGCGCTCGCGATGGTTTGCGCGCCGAGGCCCTGACCCAAGCCTCCTGTATAAATTTCTCGGCCGAATTTTCGAAATTGGGATTAGAGATGTTCGGGACAGGCGTCCTTACCTGAGGTCTGTGTGGTATAGTCTCCTCCGATATGCGTACTCGTTGACTAGGCTGGACTTTATCTAACTCAGGCCTGCTAGGATTAGAATTACTTCTTACCTGGGCTGCTTCCTTTAACCGTAGGTTGCTAAGCATGTCCGTTATAGGTTGGATGTGTGGCGATATAGCTTGCGCTAAACTAGCACTTAACTCATCCCTCGTAATAAATTCCTGGCTAGGGTTCTGTTGTATAGTCGGCTCTATCTGAGTAATCCGCTGTCTCTCATATGATCCCTCTTCCGGTTTAACCCGGAAGTTCTCCGTCGAACTGGGTCGGCGCTCCGTCCGCGTATTCCAAACCCGCGGGTTCGGTTCGCCAAGTACTCGTCTCGTCGGAGTTTCTCTAAACTCTTCATTCTCTCGTTCGGTGTATAGTGGTGCGGTATTCCGATGACGTAGATCCTGCGCGATGGGTGAAGCACTAATACCAACTGGCGTGCGATATGTAGAGAACGGTTTAGCGATCCGTGTACTCGTAATAGCTGGACCGGGTATAGAAATTCTGGTCCTCGTCGACTCGCGTATGGCCGGAGTTCTCGCTTCCTGTTCGGCCTTCTGCAGTGCGAACAGTTCTCGCAACTCTGTCCCTACACTCGCCCCACATTCTTCGATCATTCGCATCCCCTTCTCGGCGATTTCGTTCGCCTTCCTAGTCCGTTCTTCGCTCTCTAAACTTAATCTCGCACTTTCCAACTGCGCCAGTTTATGTTCTTCTTCTTCCCTCGCTCGTCTCGCTGCGCCCTCTTCTTCCACACGCGCCTTCTCTTCATACAATGCCCGTCGCTCTTTCTCGATCTCGAGTTCGCGTTCCTTGCGTTCGCATTCAAGCTGGAGTTCGCGTTCTTTCTGCTCGCATTCAAGTTCGAGTTCGCGTTCCTTGCGTTCGCGTTCAAGCTCGAGTTCACGTTCCTTCCGCTCGCGTTCGAGTTGAAGTTCGCGTTCTTTCTGCTCGCGTTCGAGTTGAAGTTCGCGTTCCTTCTGCTCGCGTTCCGCTCGCTCACGCTTACCCTTTTCTTCCAACTCGCGCAACTTCGCGTCTAACTTACGTGTTCGCTCCCTTTCCCGCTCGGCTTCCTTCCGCGCTTCCGATGCACGCAAAACTTCCGCCTGCTGTTCGTCCAGTCGGCGTCTTCTCTCCTCCGCCGAGTTGTGAGAAACAAGGGATCTAGCACATATAACCTTACCTCGCGCGTGACTAACCTGGGAATCGCCGCTGTCTCTGGATGCGTCGTCGGGTGGAGTCAACGTCCTCTGTTGAATGTTCTCCGTCGTCGGTAGCACCTGTCCTGGTACCACCACTCCATTCTGCATCAGCCAGCTAGTAACTTCCCTCTGATAACGGCGCTCTTCTTTATCTTGGATCTCTTCTCGCTCCACTAAGTCTCTCAGCTCTGCATCACTCACCTGAGTCGCCTGCGTTTGTGATGCCCATAGCAGCCAGTTCTCCGTTCTAACTCGTCGGAATCGCTCCGATAGCTCGCGGTGCTCCAACAAGGCTGCTAAAACCCTGTCGTAAATCCTCGTCGCCACGTCGCTCGACTGAGACTCTACTGCCTTCTTTGCTAGGACTGCAAGCTCCTCCGTCTGCTTGAATAACGCTGAGTTATATCCTCTTCTAACCTCCACTAACTCTACCCTCCCGATGTTCGCTGAATCAGCTAACATTTTCCTTACCTTGTCCGCCGTCCGGCTTATATGTCCGGCGTGCGCGCGAAGTTTCTTCTTTATCGCAATGTCAAGTTCTCTCTCACTTACCTGACTCACACTCGGTGGACTTGAAGGATTATTTCGGGAACTACGGGTACTCCTTATAGCCGTCGGGACCACGGCACTTACCATACCCACAGGTCTGGAAACCGGGCTCCGGGCTCTCGCTTCTGCTACACTACCCTCCCTGTCACTCACCTCTGGTTGGGTTGCTGTACAATCCTTCCTTACAGTAGCGGTAGGGGATCCTAATACTATTACTTGAGGTTGTTGTTCTTCCTCACTAGTCACTGTCTCGTCCTCCTGTTCACTTACGTCAGCGTCGCTCGCTGCGTCGTCATAGTCGGCATTGTCATCAACAGTAATGTTTACGCTATCGTCAGTCGGCGGTCCAGCCGCCGTCTCGTAGCTGTCCTCTAGTGCCTCCTTGTCTGAGACACTCATGGTCTAAATAATATTTGCCTTCCGGCAAAAATATCTCGCAAAGGTTCGAGATATAATTATAATTTAACCGAAAATACGGTCAAATTATTTGTCAAATAATCAGTTAGTCCAAATGTCAAAATAAATTCGCAATGCAATATTGTGAATTTAATGGGGTATATAGTTATAGCAAATACTAGCACAATATTTAAACAAAAATATTATTATATAGCTACTATATAGCATTAAATATCGGTATAGCACAAAATAACTCTGAATCTAATACAAAATATTCAAAATATACTTGCCGCCCGAATATTTCTAATTTTATATATATAGCTCTAATCAACGTAATTTTAGTTTCAAATATTATATGTATCCACTAGCGCGTGGCTACATCTTCGGGTTGCGACTCTCTAACTCTCTCTCTAACTTGAGCGATTCAAAACCATGGCCGGCTAAACCTAAATATCCTAACTAATAAATTGAGTTCAGCTTCGCAGTTAAACAACCGATAATTTTTTACTGCTTCCACAAACACAATGGTGCCAACAGAACAACTAACCTTGTTTGCTGTGAGATTCCACGTCCGCGTCCAAAGATTCAGGCCCTTCGCTGATTGCAAACCGAACCCGCAGACCCACACGAACCCCAAACTCAGAAGTTCCGTCTTGCCATGTATCTCCAGATGGTATAAAATAACTAAGCGGTTACCTAACATACCGGTACAAAACTCTAGAATTTTACAAAATAATTTTGACCGAAAACTGAATTCTCGCAAACCTAGCTAAAATTTTCAAAAAACTTACTAATCAAGCCTACAGTTTGCCCTAAGGCCTAAGGAACTGCTATATTCGCAATTAGCAAAACGCACTACCGTACATTCACTGTATGCAGTACAGTAAGTAAAACAGTACACCAACCTAACAGCCTAATGATACTGTATGTGGTACGGCAAAACAAATGTCCCTTCTACCGTACGCAGTAACATCAATCAGCCTAATGTACTACTGTACTATCGTACGCAACCAGTGAATACAGTAATCTAAACTAGCAGCCTAATAATACTTAATGTTCTACCGTACGCTAGCCTATAGCCTACAGCAGACGATCACGTGCTCTAATTTATTACTTAATACTGTGATACTACTAATCAGCCTAAGAATACACTATTTACTGTACGCTACAGCCTACAGCAAACAAGTACGCGTATTACTGATAAACAACCGCGACCTCTATACTAACAGCAGAACTGTTGAACAGACAAATACCGGTATACTTCTCTGCCAACCTAATAAGTTCTCGTCTAACCAATAAGACACAAAGACTGCCCTACTGTTAAGTAAAGGGGATCAGGAGCGTGATACTACTAAATTGTAAAGGTTGCTAAATACAAAACTGCTACTTACCGCTAGATGGCGCTAATCTGCCGTTCGCTAATATATTTTACTAATTTTACACAACTCCTGCAAAATCGCTTGTTCCTTTCTCTACCGATCGCTCGATAGAGAACTAACTGTTCGAATCTATGAGCCACGCGGGAATAACCAAAACAATAAACCCGAGTGGGCTCCCTAAGCTTACTTAAGACGAGTGCGAGAGGCCTTGCACTCAGAGTATTCTTACGCCTAATTTTATCACTACTAAAACACGCTATTACCTACGTCTTTCTAATCGCGAATACTGAGGTTCCCTAACGTAATGTGTGAATGCGAGAATATTTAAAATAATCAAAATGATACAGTATCTGTTTCTACGTGGATAGTACCACTCCGGGTCTAAAACTGCCCGCGGCTGGCTTTAGGCCAGCAAAATTACTAGCGTATCGTGCGTACCGAATAGTGCGTTCTAGCTGATTGCCCGCTAATGCAAATAACCGCCCAGCGTGAATAGTTTACAGTACACTAATTATTACCTTAGCTACTCTCCGCTATGCTGCGTACTAATTCTTAATTTTTACTAATTAATTACAGTCACAAATATTTAACAGCGTACTAATTACTAAGAGTTCCAGAATACGTAATTCTAATTTATCACGCAACAGGTTTCGCTAGTAATAGCCTAAATTGCCGTATTACTTTGACCTAATCAGTAACCAATTATTGTAACTAAGAAATAGAAATCAATCAAAAGAAGGGGGCGCCTACCTAAACATTCTCAATCATAGGCACACTTCAATAACACACCAATCAGCGTTAGAAATCACAGTTCACAATTGTGCAATTCACTACTCGTACTCCACACTCAACGTTGTAATACGCGCAGGCCTCTCCCGGGTACATCTAGGATTCCTAACTAACCCAATTCCTGCCCCCCTAATACTAAATAGAGACAAAACCTGGATCATCAGCCCCCTAGTGACTGTACCAGCGATAGGTCTGCGTGCCGCAGTGCAAGATACCCGCCCGCAACGGTGACCCTGGCCAGCGTTGCCCGTTTTGAATCCTCCGCTCTCTCCTAGTCGCTCAACCCCCCGATGCGCCCACCGCCCACTGGCACCTTAGCCCTCCATGATGCTAATAGCTACCGTAGCGGCGCATGCAAATCACAAAGTCTGACAGTCTCAGGAATCCCTTAGGATTATTGCGCAGAAAAGAATCACATAGAACCATTAATCAAAAGGTAGAAATCATAGTTCAATTGTAATTTGCAGTAATCGAAGGAATTATTGAGAAACACAAGCAAGAGTAATCGCACTAGCAAATCATTCCAAGAAATTAATCAAAATTAGCAAAATGCAGAAAATACGATATCCTAATACAAAATTGAGACAGCTCAGCAAGTAAATTGTAACAGGGTCATGTGATGAGATTACATTAGATTACAGAGGCTCTACCGGCACACCGCCAATTTATAGGTGATCCGGATGGGGTGATGCAATAAGGTGACTCAATCGCTCTCCCATTGGCTCTCCAGTCCGTGTTAGCATTAAACCAACCTGGAAGCAGTTAATCCAATAAGGAGGCCGGATTGTAGCCCTATCGCTTGCCCAAACCTCGAATTATTACCTTATATGGTAATGGTTCACGTCCCTGGCCGCTGAATGGCCAGGACAGCGTCCCTATATGATAGCCCTACTGATGCTAATATCAGCAAGCACAAAATCCAGGGTCCGAATAAACTTGCTACCCTGGGACTATCTACATATATCCTAATACAAAATTACGTAGGTAGGGCTACATACTATACAAAATGGATGGATGCAAAATATATGGGCGTTTTAACTTCCTATCTAAATATCATTGCGTTATTATGCCTTATCTAAAATATTATGCTGCACAACGGACTAATATTACGTACAGTATAACGGACTAATATTGCATACTGCATAACGGACTAATAATGCATACTGCATAATGACTAATAATGTGGATACAGCGCCATATACCGTAACAGGCTGTCCACAATGCTTATTCACTCCATGAGGCTGCCAAAGTACAAGATTATGCACTGGCTGGTCCTCACGGCGAAAGCAATTTCCTGCAAAGCAGAGGCGATTTTGTTCTAGTGTCAAGCTTGGGGTAACCAATGAGACACCTCCAATGTTATATAGTGTCTGGTTGGAGATGTGTGCATTGTACTTGACACAATGAACCCGGCGTTGAATTCTTGTGAATGTGCCATCCAGAGATTTGGTGTCCTCAGCAGTTAGAGCCCAGCATGGACTCCCGTAGAGGAGTACTGGAACTACTGCTGCTCTAAATAATCGGACCTTAAGTTTCCGATTAATTCTCGGTGACTTCCAAATCCTGGAAAGCCTATTCAAGGCTGCCCATGCTTTTCCCTTACGTATTTGAAGGTCCTCACCTGACTTCCGGATCCATGATACCAGGTAACAGAAGTCGTCCACATGCTCAAGCATACCATCCTTTCAGCTTATGCTCATCCGATCAGAGACTTGCTGAGGACTTTCAAAGTTAACTGTCAGAATTTTGGTCTTTCTGGAGTTAATAAAAAGACCAACACTAGAAGCAGCATGTTCTAATGAGCTGAGGAGCCGTTGGGCTCCCTCTAATGATTCTGAGAGTACTCCTAAGTCATCAGCAAAGTCTAGATCAGTTAGGTACTTTTAGTTAGGAGGTACAGTTAGGCAGGATTTCCTCGACTTCTGGAGCCAGTAGGTGGAGTTATCATCACCCCATCATCATTATAATTATCTAAGGACATGCGTAGAACATAGTCAACCACAATAATGAACAAGAACGGCAGCTGGCAGATTCCTCCTCATCCTGGAATGGTTCAGGGAACTGAAACGTCATGGCCCCACCCTCGGCTACTATTCGGAACCCTCCAAGAGTTACCTCGTCGTAGCTCCACAGTATGAGGAGCAGGCTTGTAGAGTTTTTGCTGGCCAGGAGATAAACATATATCGGGTCACCGTTTCCTGGGCGGGTATCTTGGTGGGACTGCAGAGCGATTGGGTTACGTTCAGGCCACGTAACTGTTTACGGTGAGTGCAGAAACAAGGATGGGACCAACAGCTCGGAAGGGAAGAGGCCAGTCTGGAGGCTGTGCTGGACGAGTTCCCACAGGCCCGCCGTTGGACGGTCGAGCATGCCGCCAACTTCCGCTCCAGTGGGTGGATTTCCTCCCTCCCGATAGCCGAACCCCAACTTGATCTCTCCCCCATGGAGTTCCGGGAAGCACTGGCGATCCGGTGCGGCCGCCCCCTGGCGGCAGTGCCGAGTTGGTGCGACGGGTGCGGGGCCGCCTTCGATTTAAACCACGGTTTAAATTGTAAAAAAGGCGGCCTCGTAATCCAAAGACATAACGAGCTCCGGGATGTGGTCGGTGATCTCACGGCGCGCGCATTTGGGCCCCGGAACGTCACCCTCGATACGGTGGTCCGCGAACAGCAGGGAGTAGATGGAGCAGCAGGCCTTCAGTGTGATATGGGGATTCAGGGTGCACTAAACCCACAGACCCAGGCGTTGATCGATATTCGGGTTGTAAACCTTGACGCCGGGTCATATGCGGGTCGCACCCCAATGTCTGTCCTCGAGTCGGCCAAAGACCAGAAGAAGAGGCTGTATGCGGATGCAGTGATGGCACGACTTGGCGACTTCTCGCCATTCGTTGCCTCCTGCGACGGAGTTCTCGCAACCCAAGCGAACCATCTTCTCCGTGTGGTAGCAGACCGGCTGCACCAATCATGGGGGTGGCCCTATAAAGTCACAATGGACTGGATACGTACGCAGGTTCAGTTGGCTATTATTAGAGGGGCCACCCACTGTCTGCGGGGCTCCCGCACTAAGTGGAGGAGCGCTCAGGGGCCGGATGATGGCGCAGGGTTACCAGAAAGCTGGCAACCGGTATAGTACTGTAGTACTGTAGTACAAGCGCTGCTTTATACAGCAGCATGTTAATAGGTATGAATTTTGTAAATAGTGTTGCTTGGCAATGATGTTGGTGTAGGTAGGATGTGGTGGAGGTGTATAGACTGTATAGTGTATATTTATGCTGATATATACATCTAAAGTAAATATAAAACATTCACTGTGATTGGTCCGGCCATAAATAGTCATAATACTAATATAATTGTTATGAATAAATAGCCCTAATACTAATATGAAAGGAACTCAAACAAACAAATGTCAATAGCGTCGTCCTGCGCAGGCATATACTGAACGAGAGTTTTTTATCGTAGGTCTTCGAAAATTAGTAAAAGCTGGTTGATCTGTGCCTCAGTGCTTCAGTGAAGCATAGTCTGTGCCTCAGTGAGGCTTAGTCTATGCCTTAGTGAGGCATAATCTATGCCTCACTAAGGCACTGAAGCATAGAAGGGGCCTCACTGAGGCATAGACTATGCCTCACTGAGGCACAGACTAAATAGCCGAGTTATATTGCATTATAGGAACAATAAATTTCAATATACGAGCACAAAAGAGTTTACAAGCACAGGTTCAAATCCAACTAAAGCTCTATATATTTTGCATTGAAGTGAAATACTTTAGATGCTGGGGGGAATCTGGTTTGCGAGGGATATTTGAATGGTGAGTATAACTATCCTTGAGAGTTAGTGAAACGTTATCTCACCATGGATGGGCTTTACCACTGTACTCGCATCTGCTCTCTCATTGGCTGTCTAACTTTCCCCCCTCGAGTCCTGATTGGCTACCTAACTCACCCTCGCACACTGATTGGATAATACATTCTAGCCTCCATCTATAATAGCCACCATTCAACGCATTTCCATTCATTCTCAAATTTTTATTTTAAAAAGTTTTATGTATTTTCATAAAAGTTTTATTTATTTAAAATTTTGTAAAATCATTTAGCTAAAATTCAATATTATCAATTGACATTGCTATATAATGCATAGACATGAAAGTTGTTTGGTTTGTAATAAAGAAATGAGACAAGACAATTTATCTCGTCATATGGAAACACATAGAAAGGAAAAACGAATGGATCCATTACCAAAAAAATTTAAAAAATCCAAAGATTTTTAGTGAAGATGAAAAGAAAAAGAGAGATGAGCGTGATATATTAAAGATAAAACAGCCAATGGAAAATAAATTTTATAAAGTTATGAATATTTTTAAAGGAATACAAAAACAGTTACCCCTAGAAAATGAGGAAAATTTGAGTGAGAAAGATGACGAAGAAGAGGATGATGAGCTGGAGGATGAAAATAGTGAGGTTCAGGATGAAGTTGAAGAGAGTGAAGTTGAGAACGAAGGAAGTGAAGATCAGGAAGAGGATGAAGAAAGTGAAGGTCAAGAAGAGGGTGAAGATAGCGAAGGTCAGGAAGAGAATGAAGAAAGTGAAGAACAGGAAGAGGATGAAGAAAGTGAAGAACAGGAAGAGGATGAAGAAAGTGAAGGCGGGGAAGAGGATGAAGAAAGTGAAGGTCAGGAAGAGGATGAAGAAAGTGAAGGTCAGGAAGAGGGTGAAGATAGCGAAGGTCGGGAAGAGAATGAAGAAAGTGAAGGTGGGGAAGAGGATGAAGAAAGTAAAGGTGGGGAAGAGGATGAAGAAAGTGAAGGTCAGAAAGAGGGCAAAGATTGTAAAGATCAGGAAAGTGGAGAAGAGGATGAAAATGATGATAATGAGGAAATAAAGAGTCAATTACTTTGAAATAAGAATCAATTACGGAAAATTATTAAACATTTGAAGGAAAATGAAGAAAATAAAGAGGAGACATTGACCCAAGTTCTAGGAAGTAAAATTAAATTACAGAAATTTATTAAACATTTAGAAGATAATGATGAAAATAAAGAAGAGATATTGAGACAAAATATTAGGAAACAAAAATCAAATGCGGAATTTGATTAAACAAATGGAAGAAAATGAAGAAATATTAAAGATAAATTAAGATATTAAGACAGGTCCTGTGAAATAAAAGTAAATTACTGAAAATTAATGAACAATTAAATAAAATTGGGAAACAGTTGGGTAATGAGGAAGATGAAAGTAAAGTAAATCAACCAGCTTTTACTAATTTTCGAAGACCTATGATAAAAAAAAAACTCTCATTCAGTATATGCCCGCGCAGGACGACGCTATTGACATTTGTTTGTTTGAGTTCCTTTCATAATAATATTAGGGCTATTTATCCCTAACAATTATATTAGTATTAGGACTATTTATCAATAACAATTATATTAGTATTAGGACTGTTTATCCATAATAATTATATTGGTATTATAAATGCATTTACCCCACAATATTTATTACCATTAGTTCTATTTATTCAAGAAATTATATGTTTTTATAATATACTTTGGACGACTAAGTCATAATATTTAAAACTTTAAATAAGGGTTGAGTTATTTTATAAAGTTAAGAAGAGTGCATCAATGGAGGCAACCTGAAGTCTAATCTCTTGGCCTTTACTCATAAGACCGCACATTAACTCCCAAGGTTGCATACTATCACTATAGCTGGGAGAGTCAAAGCTAGTGTACATTAGAGTCAGCCAAGAGCTAGGAAAAAAAATAATGTTCTTCTAGGGTTCGAAATCACAACCTTCTAATTAGAAAACTAAGCATATGATCAGCTTGAAGGCCTTATACCCTTAATCTGAGGCATCGAGCAGCCAATCAGACAGCAGATGCGAGTACAGTTGTAAAGCTCATCCATGGTGAGATAACGTCACACTAACTCTCAAGGATAGTTATACTCACCATTCAAATATCCCTCGCAAACCAGATTCCCCACATCATCACTATGCCTCAGTGCCTCAGTGAGGCATAGTCTATGCCTCAGTGAGGTATAGTCTATGCCTCAGTGCCTCAGTGAGGCATAGTCTATGCCTCAGTGAGGCATAGTCTGTGCCTCAGTGCCTCAGTGAGGCATAGACTATTCCTCAGTGCCTCAGTGAGGCATAGTCTGTGCCTCAGTGAGGCATAGTCTATGCCTCAGTGAGACATAGTCTGTGCCTCAGTGCCTCAGTGCCTCAGTGAGGCAATTAAACCCAAACCAGGAGTCATAAGACATCTATTAGGGTTTAATTGTACCAATTAATTGATGACATCTATCAATTAGGGTCTAATTAGCTTAATTAGGAGGTGTCACCCAGACAGTCTGGTGCCAATAACATCCATAGGATGTCATTGGGTGTAATCCAGACAGTCTGGCGCCAGTCAGTGAGGACCAACTGTCGCAAAGAGGAGCAAGACCCTACTACTCATGGGCTTTCCATCATGCTTATTCACTCCATGAGGATGCCAAAGCACAAGATTATGCACTGGCTGGTCCTCACGGCGAAATCAATGTTCTGCAAAGCGGAGGCAACTTTGTTCTAGTGTCAAGCTTGGGGGAACCAATGAGACATATGTTATATAGTGTCTGGTTGGAGATGTGTGTATTGTACTTGACACAATGAACCCGTTGTAGCATTCTTGTGAATGTGCCATCCAGGGATTTGGTGTCCTCAGCAGTTAGAGCCCAGCATACTCCCATAGAGGAGTACTGGAACTACTGCTGTCTGAATAATCGGACCTTAAGTTTCTGATTAATTCTCGGTGACTTCCAAATCCTGGAAGCCTATTCAAGACTGCCCATGCCTTTTCCTTACATATTCGAAGGTCCTCACCTGACTTCCGGATCCATGATCCCAGGCAACAGAAATCGTCCACATGCTCAAGCATACCATCCTTTGAGCTTATGCTCATCCGGTCAGAGACTTGCTGAGGACTTTCAAAGTTAACTGCCAAAATTTTGGTCTTTCTGGAGTTAATAAAAAGACCAACATTAGAAGCAGCATGTTCTAATGAGCTGAGGAGCCGCTGGGCTCCCTCTAATGATTCTGAGAGTACTCCGAAGTCATCAGCAAAGTCTAGATCAGTTAGTTACTTGGCAGAATTTCCTCGACTTCTGGAGCCAGTAGGTGCAGTTATCATCACCCCTTCATCATTATGATGATCTAAGGCTAAGGACATGCGTAGAACATAGTCAACCACAATTATAAACAAGAATGTTGCAAGTGTGTCTCCCTGGAGGACGCCCCATAACACTTCAAATGGTTCTGTGTCACCATACAGTCTGCTGTTGGTTATTACCCAGGCAGTGATGCAACGGCAGGCAATCTGCAGTCCATAGTAGATTATGCACCCAGGAGTAGATCAGTAGATCCCAGCATCAAGTTCAACGAACCCAGCTACCAAGTCCAGAAGTCCTTAGAGGTCAATGAGCTAATCTGTCGTTCTTCTACAGACGTAGACGCAGACGTGGCATCTAAGGTATACAGGTTGGTGGTACTCTGGGAAATTCATTTGGTGTAACAGTTGGTTGTAACAGTTGGGCTTGATGTGCGGAACATCCTCGGGAACCTCTCGCCAGTCAGCCAATGGGTGATACAGATGACCGTTTTCAACCCTTCACCCTTAGACTGTCAGACTGTTAGAGAAAGGCGAACCATCATAGCGTTATCCTCATCCTGTCATCCCCGAGTCGCATTGGCAATGCGGCAATCCAGTTACTAATAACTAAATTAATAATTACGGTCTGACAGTTGTGTGGCGAAATGTCGTTCTGTCGTTGGTACGTGCTTGCTTCCGAGGATTACTTGAACTAGGCCTATACCATATACCAGTATTACAGAAAAACGAGCAAGTTTGTTGTTGCTGACTTCCGGTATATATAGCGGTGAGAAACAATCAAAATTCGAGTTCGATGAAGAAATAAAAAATTATAGATATTATCAGTCAAATTGTATTAAATTATTAGGTTAACATTATGACAGTAAAAACGGTTTTATTAAATATTGGTCGTAGGGGCCGTTGTTGTAACTCACGTGACTCACGTGTCACGTAACTCACGTGTCACTGTTGTTACAACAACGGCCCCTACGACCAATATTTAATAAAACCGTTTTTACTGTCATAATGTTAACCTAATAATTTAATACAATTTGACTGATAATATCTATAATTTTTTATTTCTTTATCGAACTCGAATTTTGATTGTTTCTCACCGCCATATACCAGTATATAGAGCTACCGGCTGACTGGTACTCTACATTATTAAGAAACATTAAAATATATAAAGCAATACATGAAAGCAACAGGTAATTGAAAAACTAATACCAGAAATAGATTCTCCGTAATTTTTTACCCCAGAATGTGTATGTTTATCATTCAAACAGGATACTGGTAACATTAACAACATGGCCTTCGCTAGCGAAGTCTGGATTTACCGTGTGCCAGTTCTTGCTTCAGTAGTCCTTGGTTTTCACCAATGAACGATTTTTTACCACAAAACAGCCCGAACGTACTAAAACCCCCTTTAATTGTTCAAAAACAATAATTGTGTGCTGAAATTATCCAAGAAGATAGCCTACATTACTAAGGCCAAAGTCTTAGCCAAAGGTTTTGCCAAAGTCTTTGCCAAAGTCTTTGACCGAGAACTTCAACCCAGCTGGTTTTATAGATTCATAAACATGATATATTTTACTTAAAAAAGCCCTAAAATTTATAAAATTTTTGAAAAAAACCGACCTGCATAAAATGTGCATACTTCTCGAACAAACAGGTTTACACAGCTATCTATACGCAGTTGTCTTAGTAAAAGATAACAGATCATTGTGTTAATTTATATATTTATATATAATATAATATATGAATCGAGAGTACACGTTTATTACCAAATAATTTTGGTTTTCGTGGTTAAATTAATTAATTATTTATTTAGTAACAGCACAATTTTTTAAAATTAATAATATTCTAGTAATTTAATTTATAAAACAATAATGAGTTAAAAATCATGTAGGTTGATGTTCATAGTTCATTAAAAACAGGGCAGCTTTCAGCTTCGATAATCCACGAGGAAATGAGGTGCAATTAATGTAATGGGTGGCTTCTGTTGCTTGGCAACTGCATAAACAGCAAATGCATGAATCGATAGGTGACCAGCAGTTCGGTGTGGAACATAGCTTATGGTGGCAACCGTTTGGCACTAGCTGTGCCATTGATCGCCGCCGATAGCCTGTTAAACCCGCTAAGTTAGTGTCAGAGCTCGAAGCGTTGTCAATTGATTCTAGAATAGGGGTGGACCGGGCATTTCTTCTTACTTATTAGTTAATTGTTATGTTATTGTATTGTTATTGTAATTTCGGCGTTGTTGTGTGTATTTATTGCGGTTTTCTGTCGACAGTGTTTCTTGCATTCTGTTGAAACTTTCTGTTACTTCTCTTTTTGCAGTCCGGCAGTCATTATCAAACCAGCACTTTGTCCGTCTCTCTTTACGTGGTTTTGCAGAAACATGTAATGCGTTTGCTATATATTACCACGATGTATCAACCCCTTGCCTTAAATCATCCTCAAAGTCGCCACTTTTCAACAGTTTGTTGAGTTTATCAACATCAATCTTCCGAATTGTAGGCGTTCGTTGTTGTCTGGATTCAAAACCGTCGCACACTACATTTACAACTATGGCCTGGTGCTTTGTATTTGCGGTTGGCTTAACAGTAATCTCCACGCGGTTCAATATAGAGTCGTCTACAAATACTAAGTCGATTGTGCTCTGTCCGTTCCATGAGTAATATGTTGGAATTGTCGGATCATTAATACAGTGTAAATCTGCTGCTGATAAACCACAGCACAATAAATCACCTCGATCGTCTGAGTCATCATCTATTCTACAGTGGAAATCACCCGTAAGTATAATAACGTTCCCTGTTTTGTTTCTGATGCTGTTAATTATTGGGATGAGCTCACATAGAAAATCTTCAACGTTTATCCCGGGGGCGAAGTAACACGATATTACTACAAACTCCCCAACAGATACAGCGATTACTGACTTAGTGGGCACTATGACCTTTTGAAGTACATTGAGTTTCGTATTTATTCCAACTGTAATGCCGCCAACTGGACGTCCTCTGGCAGGTTTATCGCACGGAATATTAAATGATGTGTATCCCGGAATAATCAGGTCAAGTTCCATTGTTTCAGTGAGCAGTAGAACATCGGTGTCACTGAGGGTGTTGTCCATAGTCGTATCCATTGTCGATTGGAAACCTTCCACATTCCATACAACAAAGCTGATAGATTTACTAGGTACATTTGAGTCACAGGGAAGGTTCTCTGAGAACGGGAGGGCTGTGAGTAATACAACGTTTTCCGCTACATTATATCTACTGCATAGGGATTGATGCTTGAGTAAACTGGCGTTATATCTGTACGGTTTCCCACATCCAATGCATATAGTTTTTCCTGGGATCGGCCGGGTGTTGGATTTTGTTGTGCTAGTTTTTACAGTTGATAAGTTCGAGGGTTCTCTTGTATCTTTGAGTCAGGTCGTTATTCCAGTTGTTCGGTTGGCTCGTGGTCTAAGTCCATACGATTCCCGCTCTTCATTCGAGAGGCGATAGTTTCGTATTACGCAATTTTCTTCCCAGTTTGCAGGATCCATTAGATTTGCGCGGTCATCTTGAGTGCATGTAATATGGAACGAGTTTGACACCTCGTCGTCGGACTCAGAATGCCTGTGCAGGGGTTGTGGTGTCGAAGCACATCCGTGAACAGTATACCTTCATCTCTTAAGTACTGTTTGACGTTGTCGGCAGTTACGTTTTGATTAAACCTACCCACATAAATGTGGGCTAACTGCTGTGTCCTGACACGTTGGTCGACCCGGCGTGACGCCACAGTAAGACTAGTGGCAGTCGTTGTGCCGCGACTTGCAGGTTGCCGTGGGTGTGGATAACGGTTGTTCTCATAGACGTGTTGCATGTAGTCAGCCGGCTGGGTTCCTTGACGTTGAACTGTTGACGGCCGGTTCCCTACCGGGGTTTGGCACTCCGGCCTCATCCGGTTGGTCGTGGAATCAGGATGTGATACAGCGGAGCTGTATGTTCTCTTCGTTAGTTTGATTATTTTGTCCTTAGCCTGAATAGTTTCTTCACGTGATGTAGCGACCTTGCTGATGGCTGTTGTGTACATTGATGACATTTCTCTTATGATGTCCATGAAGTTCTTCTCGTCTTCGTTCGAGACACCTTTCTTCCTCTTAAACTCTCGCATCATGTGGATAATATCGTCCTGTAGTTTTATATATGCAGGCGCTTCCATTGCAGCATAAATAAAATATAATAAATACAAATAATATAATATAATATATGTATAGCACAAAAGAAAATATATAGTTGTACTACTACTACTACTACTACTACTACTACTACTACTACTCTCCACTTTATTTAGTAGAAGCTGTGCATCTGCTAGCGTATTAGAGAGCAGGGCGATGTCATCCGCAAAGTCGGTGTCTGTGATTGTAGTTGCCGGATATCTACTACTTCTGCGTTCTTGAAGTGTGAATCCCAGATCTTCACCCTTTGTGGCCGTCCTCATTGCATAATCCAGCACAATCACAAATAGTAAGGGTGCTAATGTGTCACCTTGCAGTACGCCAGCCAGGATTGAGAAAAACTCAGTTTCACCATCTGGTGAGAGTACCTGCGCTTCTGTGTCACAATATAACAATCCAATGCCAGTAACAATTACTTCTGGTATTCCATAAGCTCTTAGGATTTCAAGCATTTTACCTCTATGGATGGAGTCGAATGCTTTCTTGAAGTCCACAAAAGTCATGACTGCGGGGAGATTCTTTGACTTAATTCCTTCAATCAGTCTCCGTAGTGCAAGTATCTGAGCTATTGTTGATCTACTTGGTCGAAATCCGTTTTGGCTCTTACGCAGTAGTTTCTCTATGTGAGGCCTAATCCTATATAGAATCATTTTATTGTATATTTTGGCAGCTACCACAAGCAGACAGATCCCACGATAGTTTGTTGGTATGCCGAGGTCTCCTTTCTTGGGGAGAGGCTTTAGTTGACCTTTAGTCCAAATTGGTGGTGGCTTTTCCCCTTTTAACATCCGGTTGCAAACATTCAATAACGGTCTATTTAGCACTCCGGTTTTCCATACCTCCGCTGGGATTTCATCTAATCCACTCGCTTTATTATTGGACATGCTTTTAATGCTTCTCTGGAGTTCGGCACGTGTGAAGTCTCCTGTTTCTATAGGTAGTGTCTTTTCATATATTTTCCTTATAGGGCTGACCCCGATGTTTGGTGGCTGCCCAAGCAAGTTGCTGAAGTGATTATTCCACTTCCCAACACATTCTTCAGGACTATCGGCTTTGAGGCGCCCCTTTGCACAACTTTTCCGACCAGATACCTCATTTACAGTTTGCCAGGTAAGTCTTGATTGTTGCTGTATGGGAGCAGTTGCAATTGCTTCAGTTTTATCCTGTATGTACTTTTCCTGGCTGATGTTGTAGGCCAATTTAAGATCGTCCTTAGCTTTCTCAACCTTGTTAATATTTTCGGTTGTTGGTTGTTCGGTTTTAACTTTGTAGGCTATCTTAAGATCTTCTCTCTTACAAGTAACCTCAGAGTTTTGCCATGGCACATACTGTTTTCGTTTAAGTTTCTGGCGGATATGCCTCTTAGCTGATTCCTTGTGGGCTGTTATTATATTCTGGTAAATTGAATCGGTGGATTGGTCTTCATCCATTGACTGAAGTGCTTCAAAGCGGTTTTGAACTTCTACTGTATAAGCACCCTTTACAGCATTGTCAGTTCAGAGTTTCTCCCAGTCATATTTGATTTGCTTGCTTGTCCTGGGTTTGCTGGCTCTCAAACTGAGTCTGATCTCCGCAGTCACAATTCTGTGGTCCGAACCAATTAGGTTAAACGTGCTGTATGCCTCGCAGTTGATCATGCTGTTTCTCCACTTTTTGTATATAAGGATGTAATCCAGTTGTGCTTTGGTTCCATTAGGGTATTGAAAGGTCCATAGCTTCCCCTTACTCTTTTCGAATGTGTTGTTTGTTGGTATCAATTCACATTCTTCCATTAGGTCTAAAAGTAAGTACCCATTTCTGTTAGAACTGGTGTTATAGGTGTGACCCTTGATGTCTTCTGGTCCAATTTGCGCATTCAGGTCACCAGCAATGACTTTAACATTGTGTTTCGGGATGTCCTTAATAAGTCCAGTCAGTTCTTCATAAAACTTGACTGCTTGTTCTGGTTCTGATGCATTGGTTGGACTGTAGCAACATATAAATGTTGTCTTGGGATTCCCATCAAATGTTGCGATCATATCCCTGGAGTTTATAGATTCGATGTTGTTTAGGGTCTTAAGTGCAAATGGGCTTAGCAGAATTCCTACTCCACCAATTGATGCATTGGCCGAGTTTCTTACTGCTGAGCTTGTTACTAACGTCCATCCATTTCCAATGTCATTGTACTTCATGGCAGTGTCTTCATGACAAATCCGATGTTCTTGGATGCAGATGATGTCGATGTTATATTCCATTGCCAGAGCGACCATGTCACCCTGTACATCTATACAACTGCACAATAATGTTACTCGAATTGGAGTTCGTCTAGTTCTAGAACACTACCTTGAGAAAACATTAAAACCAATTCTAAAATCGTCAGCACTAGAGAGGATATGGCAGTTGCCCTGTAATTAGATGATGAAGCAAAATCACCCAATTTATCCTTGATTAGAGGTACTAAAGCGGACAAGAAAACCGGTATATACCCATGCAATAGAAAACTATTAAACATAACACTCAAGTGAAGAGCTACATCTTTATCAGCATTAATAAAGCAATGAGAATTAAAAATAAAACTAACATCAAATTTGCCCGATTTCAATTAATTTATTGCACTGCTAACTAACTCCGGTGAAATATTATCTACATTAATATCATAATTAGATAACAGTTTATTTACTTATATTTCTAAAGGCTTGAAATCAGAATTATTATTCTGATTATACAATGTACAAATGTACAGAGAAGCAAAATTATTGGTTATAGAATCATCCATACGCAAAACCGTCTACTGTATTAGTGAAATTAGCATTATTTCATTCAAGTAGTAGCTTTATTAAAAAAATAGATTTTGGGTAATGGTCCCCTTACAGATTTATTGATTACAAATGGTAATAGTAGAACTAATGGTACTTCATAGTAGAACTTTAGAAATTTACAACAATTATTTTCTTAATTATATTAAATGGAGAACTGAGTATAACACACTGATATCTAGCTAACTCTAACTCACTGATATCTAGCTAACTCTAACTCACTGATATCTAGCTAACTCTAACTCACTGATATCTAGCTAACTCTCTAACTCACTGATATCTAGCTAACTCTAACTCACTGATATCTAGCTAACTCTAACTCACTGATATCTAGCTAACTCTAACTCACTGATATCTAACTAACTCTAACTCACTGATATCTAGCTAACTCTAACTCACTGATATCTAACTAACTCTAACTCACTGATATCTAACTAACTCTAACTCACTGATATATAGCTAACTCTAACTCACTGATATCTAACTAACTCTAACTCACTGATATCTAACTAACTAACTCACTGATATCTAACTAACTCTAACTCACTGATATATAGCTAACTCTAACTCACTGATATCTAACTAACTCTAACTCACTGATATCTAGCTAACTCTAACTCACTGATATCTAGCTAACTCTAACTCACTGATATCTAGATAACTCTAACTCACTGATATCTAACTAACTCTAACTCACTGATATCTAGCTAACTCTAACTCACTGATATCTAGCAAATTCTAACTCACTGATATCTAGCTAACTCTAACTCACTGATATCTAGCAAATTCTAACTCACTGATACCTAGCTAACTCTAACTCACTGATATCTAGCTAACTCTAACTCACTGATATCTAACTAACTCTAACTCACTGATATCTAGCTAACTCTAACTCACTGATATCTAACTAACTAACTCACTGATATCTAGCTAACTCTAACTCACTGATATCTAGCTAACTCTAACTCACTGATATCTAACTAACTCTAACTCACTGATATCTAGCTAACTCTAACTCACTGATATCTAACTAACTCTAACTCACTGATATCTAGCTAACTCTAACTCACTGATATCTAGCTAACTCTAACTCACTGATATCTAGCAAATTCTAACTCACTGATACCTAGCTAACTCTAACTCACTGATATCTAGCTAACTCTAACTCACTGATATCAAACTAACTCTAACTCACTGATATCTAGCTAACTCTAACTCACTGATATCTAACTAACTAACTCACTGATATCTAGCTAACTCGAACTCACTGATATCTAGCTAACTCTAACTCACTGATATCTAACTAACTCTAACTCACTGATATCTAGCTAACTCTAACTCACTGATATCTAACTAACTCTAACTCACTGATATCTAACTAACTCTAACTCACTGATATCTAACTAACTCTAACTCACTGATATCTAACTAACTCTAACTCACTGATATATAGCTAACTCTAACTCACTGATATCTAACTAACTCTAACTCACTGATATCTAGCTAACTCTAACTCACTGATATATAGCTAACTCTAACTCACTGATATATAGCTAACTCTAACTCACTGGTATATAGCTAACTCTAACTCACTGATATCTAGATAACTCTAACTCACTGATATCTAACTAACTCTAACTCTCTGATATCTAGCTAACTCTAACTCACTGATATCGAACTAACTCTAACTCACTGATACCTAGCTAACTCTAACTCACTGATATCCAACTAACTCTAACTCACTGATATATAGCTAACTCTAACTCACTGATATCTAGATAACTCTAACTCACTGATATCTAACTAACTCTAACTCTCTGATATCTAGCTAACTCTAACTCACTGATATATAGCTAACTCTAACTCACTGATATCTAGCTAACTCTAACTCACTGATATATAGCTAACTCTAACTCACTGATATCTAGCTAACTCTAACTCACTGATATCTAGCAAATTCTAACTCACTGATACCTAGTTAACTCTAACTCACTGATATCTAACTAACTCTAACTCACTGATACCTAGCTAACTCTAACTCACTGATATATAGCTAACTCTAACTCACTGATATCTAGCTAACTCTAACTCACTGATATATAGCTAACTCTAACTCACTGATATCTAACTAACTCTAACTCACTGATATCTAGCTAACTCTAACTCACTGATATCTAACTAACTCTAACTCACTGATATCTAACTAACTCTAACTCACTGATATCTAACTAACTCTAACTCACTGATATATAGCTAACTCTAACTCACTGATATCTAACTAACTCTAACTCACTGATATCTAGCTAACTCTAACTCACTGATATATAGCTAACTCTAACTCACTGATATATAGCTAACTCTAACTCACTGATATATAGCTAACTCTAACTCACTGATATCTAGATAACTCTAACTCACTGATATCTAACTAACTCTAACTCTCTGATATCTAGCTAACTCTAACTCACTGATATATAGCTAACTCTAACTCACTGATATCTAGCTAACTCTAACTCACTGATATATAGCTAACTCTAACTCACTGATATCTAGCTAACTCTAACTCACTGATATCTAGCAAATTCTAGCTCACTGATACCTAGTTAACTCTAACTCACTGATATCTAACTAACTCTAACTCACTGATACCTAGCTAACTCTAACTCACTGATATATAGCTAACTCTAACTCACTGATATCTAGCTAACTCTAACTCACTGATATATAGCTAACTCTAACTCACTGATATCTAACTAACTCTAACTCACTGATATCTAGCTAACTCTAACTCACTGATATCTAACTAACTCTAACTCACTGATATCTAGCTAACTCTAACTCACTGATATCTAACTAACTCTAACTCACTGATATCTAACTAACTCTAACTCACTGATATCTAGCTAACTCTAACTCACTGATATCTAGCTAACTCTAACTCACTGATATCTAGCTAACTCTAACTCACTGATATTCATTTTAATATTTACTAGTTAGTTGTTGGATTATTTATCTAATGGAGCCGTTCCAAAATATTATATCGGTTAATATATTTATATATTTATACATCGATTGTTGTTTATAGCAATACATACTATTAATTGGTTCAATAATAATTGTTATATCATATCATAATGTAGCCCGAATGTTTACATATATTATACGACATACGAATATAATAAATGGATGTTTTTAAATAAGGATTTTGTAAAGGTAAGAACCGATTCCACAAATGTTCTCACTTTTGATCTCGAGAGTCTAAAAATTCTTCGCTGGATGCACTTAAATCCAGGGGTACGAAGGTCTAATAAGTCGAGCCATTCTAAATGCGGTTTCAACTACTGGTCTAAATGCGGTCTCAACTACCGGTCTAAATGCGGTCTCAACTACCGGTCTAAATGCGGTCTCAACTACCAGTCTAAATGCGGTCTCAACTACCGGTCTAAATGCGGTCTCAACTACCGGTCTAAATGCGGTCTCAACTACCGGTCTAAATGCGGTTTCAACAACCGGTCTAAATGCGGTCTCAACTACCGGTCTAAATGCGGTCTCAACTACCGGTCTAAATGCGGTCTCAACTACCGGTCTAAATGCGGTCTCAACTACCGGTCTAAATGCGGTCTCAACTACCGGTCTAAATGCAGTCTCAACTACCAGTCTAAATGCGGTCTCAACTACCGGTCTAAATGCGGTCTCAACTACCGGTCTAAATGCGGTTTCAACAACCGGTCTAAATGCGGTCTTAACTACTGGTCTAAATGCGGTCTCAACTACCGGTCTAAATGCGGTCTCAACTACCGGTCTAAATGCGGTCTCAACTACCGGTTTAAATGCGGTCTCAACTTCCGGTCTAAATGCGGTCTCAACTACTGGTCTAAATGCGGTCTCAACTACCAGTCTAAATGCGGTCTCAACTACCGGTCTAAATGCGGTCTCAACTACCGGTCTAAATGCGGTCTCAACTACCGGTCTAAATGCGGTCTCAACTACCGGTCTAAATGCGGTCTCAACTACCGGTCTAAATGCGGTCTCAACTACTGGTCTAAATGCGGTCTCAACTACCGGTCTAAATTTACTTGGTAGTCTTCCCACTAAGGTCCGCCAACCGCGACTGCTAAACCCCGGCGAATAGCGGGAGAATAGAATAATCTTCCTATTCTCGGACGTTCAGCTGTTGCTAAATGTGGCAAATGTGTAACCTCACCAGGGCTACTCTCCCCAGAAGGGGAAAATCCAGTTTATTACTCAAGTAGTGAAGCCTTATCAGTCGACAAACAATATGTGGTTCAGGGTGCGCAGGCGCACCAGGGCGCGGGCTAATTTAATTTTATAATTTTATCCGAAAATATCTTATAATAAGTCTGAATACCAAATGTGCTAAACCTGGGTCAAACAGCTGTCAATAGTACCGGATTACCTAGCGTTTCGAGTGCCAAGGGTGTGTCTATATACTGTCCAACCCTCCTGCAATCGACTGATCAAATAAATGAATGAATAACGTTCTAGCTAATATTTTGTCCATAAAAAATAGTACCGACAGGTTTTAATTCAATAATTTAACTTATGTACTAAAATAAAATAAACTAAAGAAATTAAACCCCAATGATACTTAATCCGGCAAAACTAATGCAAATGAGTTCTACTCCTTTACTTTGCGTCGGCTAAGCTGGTGCACACAAAGCATCTATTAAACCCAACCTTTACGTAGATCCTGCGATAATGCTCCGCAAATACCTAAGTATTCCAGTCCATATTTAAATAATTACGCCTAATTTCACTACCTCCTTTTATACTAAATTTTGGCTGAAACTAAATTTGATTGTTGGATAAGCGAATAAAAGAAACTAAATTTGGATACCAAAGATTGGCTACACCTCGGGGGCTAGACCTCGGGGGCTACACCTCGGGGGCTACACCTCGGGGGCTACACCTCGGAGGCTACACCACGGGGGCTACACCTCGGGGGCTACACCTCGGGGTCTACACCTCGGGGGCTACACCTTGGGGGCTACACCTTGGGGGCTACACCTCGGGGGCTACACCTTGGGGGCTACACCTCGGGGGCTACACCTCGGGGGCTACACCTCGGGGGCTACACCTCGGGGGCTACACCTCAGGGGCTACACCTCGGGGGCTACACCTTGGGGGCTACACCTTGGGGGCTACACCTCGGGGGCTACACCTCGGGGGCTACACCTCGGGGGCTACACCTACACCATGGGGGCAGAACCCCCTTGGCATCCGCCCTAAACCAGCCCGGTACTTCCCTTTTATAAATAGAAACCCCCGCAGTTTGTCATCTTATTCACCTGCTCCCAAACTCGCTCCCGGTAGGCACTTCCTTACGCCGTCTTCAACAGCTAATCAAAACTATCAGCTACACTAACCGAAACTAGTAAGAGAGAGTGAGTCACCAACAGTCAAGCACATAGGGTTCCTACCATTACGGCAACCGGGAGGGATAAGCCAATGAGTGAGCAGGATCACTCTCCCCAGAATTATTACCATATATGGCCATGAAAGTGCTTCTAATAGACCTGTGGACTGTGTAATAGTGAATTCTTACAAAGGGATTACTGTGGCCATGCATTTTACTATCAAATTTGGTTGTGGTGGTATTCCTATTAAATATACACTGATGTGATGTGTTAACTAAATATAAATGCACCCAAATGTTCTTATATTCCTAATATGACTAAAAATGACCGCTAATTCTTATCCTTACCCCAATTTCCCATAATAACTATTAAGAGTTTTTTACGAACTGCTTCACCATCTGGTGAGAGTACCTGCGCTTCTGTGTCACAATATAACAATCCAATGCCAGGAACAATTACTTCTGGTATTCCATAAGCTCTTTGGATTTCAAGCATTTTACCTCCATGGATGGTGTCGAATGCCTTCTTGAAGTCCAGAAAAGTCATGACTGCGGGGGGATTGTTTGCCTTAATTCTTTCAATCAGTCTCCATAGTGCAAGTATCCGAGCTATTGTTGATCTACTTGGTCGAAATCCGTTTTGGCTCTTACGCAGTAGTTTCTCTATGTGAGGCCTCATCCTTTAGAATCATTTTATTGTATATTTTGGCAGCAGAAAGATCCAACTATGGTTTGTTAGTATACCGGGGTCTCCTTTCTTGGGGAGAGGATTTAGTTGACCTTTAGTCCAAATTGGTGGTGGCTTTTCCCCTTTTAACATCCGGTTGCAAACATTCAATAATGGTCTATTTAGCACTCCGGTTTTCCATACCTCCGCTGGGATTTCATCTAATCCACTCGCTTTATTATTGGACATGCTTTTAATGCTTCTTTGGAGTTCGGCAGGTGTGAAGTCCCCTGTTTCTATAGGTAGTGTCTTGTCATATATTTTCCTTGTAGGGCTGACCTCGATGTTTGGTGGCTGCCCACTACTAGGATCGGCATGCTGCATTGCAGCTGCATTTTTAAGAATGCTGTGCCGGCTTGTCAACAAAATTGCACCGCCACAACTCCCTATCACCCATGACATTTGCTAGATCATCCGCATCTTTAAGGCCTGTGTCCTTTAAGATGCGTCTCAAGAAAGTCATGGGCTGTCCACCATGCTTATTCACTCCATGAGGCTGCCAAAGTACAAGATTATGCACTGGCTGGTCCTCACGGCGAAAGCAATGTCCTGCAAAGCGGAGGCGATTTTGTTCTAGTGTCAAGCTTGGGGGAACCAATGAGACACCTCCAATGTTATATAGTGTCTGGTTGGAGATGTGTGCATTGTACTTGACACAATGTACCCGGCGTAGCATTCTTGTGAATGTGCCATCCAGAGATTTGGTGTCCTCAGCAGTTAGAGCCCAGCATGGACTCCCATAGAGGAGTACTGGAACTACTGCTGCTCTAAATAATCGGACTTTAAGTTTCCGATTAATTCTAGGTGACTTCCAAATCCTGGAAAGCCTATTCAAGGCTGCCCATGCCTTTCCCTTACGTATTCGAAGGTCCTCACCTGACTTCCGGATCCATGATCCCAGGTAACAGAAGTCGTCCACATGCTCAAGCATACCATCCTTTGAGCTTATGCTCATCCGATCAGAGACTTGCTGAGGACTTTCAAAGTTAACTGTCAGAATTTTGGTCTTTCTGGAGTTAATAAAAAGACCAACACTAGAAGCAGCATGTTCTAATGAGCTGAGGAGCCGCTGGGCTCCCTCTAATGATTCTGAGAGTACTCCTAAGTCATCAGCAAAGTCTAGATCAGTTAGGTACTTGGCAGGATTTCCTCGACTTCTGGAGCCAGTAGGTGGAGTTATCATCACCCCATCATCATTATGATGATCTAAGGACATGCGTAGAACATAGTCAACCACAATAATGAACAAGAATGGTGCAAGTGTGTCTCCTTGGAGGACGCCCCATAACACTTCAAATGGTTCTGTGTCACCGTCAACAGTAGACACAAATGTTGTCGAACCATCGTATACTGATCTGATTGCTGCAATAATTTCATCAGGAATCCCATATAATGAAAGTATGCTGAACATACGTGAGCGAGAGACTGAATCAAAGGCCTTGAAGAAGTCAACAAAGATAACAGCCAGATGCCTGTCTTTCTTTTTTGATAACTCTTCAATTATCCTTCTAAGTGCCAAAATGGGCTCCATGGTCCCACGACCTTTACGGAACCCATTCTGATTTCCACGTAGCAGTCTCTCAATGGGATCCCTGATGCGATTTAATAGAATTCTATTGTATAGTTTTGCAGCAATCGAGATCAATGAGATTCCCCGAAAAGAACCATAGAGTGTTAGGTTGCCCTTCTTGGGAACTGGCACCAACTTATTTGTTTTCATTTCTTGTGGGACTCTTGTTGTACGGTACATGTCTACTATGATGGGATAGATGAGCTTTAAACACTCAGGTATTTTAAAGACCTCAGGGGGAACACCATCTACTCCACTGGCACGATTGGTCTTAATGCTCTTTGCAGCAGCCTTCACTTCTGCAAAGGAGATATCGCCAATGGGAATATCTGGGAGTACAGACTCAGACACTTTTACTTCTATAAAGTTATCAGGCAATACCCTGTCATTATTGAGGAGCTTTTCAAAGTGGGCTTTCCAACCATTAAGGCGATCGGCTGGTGATTCAGCCTTAACCTTGGTGGTTGGTTGGCTTTTCCGCCCAGTAAGCAGATTGATCGATTTCCATGCCTGGGATGATTGCCTGCTGTCGTCAGCATCATTGATGGCATCAACCTGTTGGTTTATTAGCTCCTGTAGATTAACAGAGTACTGCCTGTTCAGGGACCTAGATGCAGCTTTAACTGCATTCTTGGCCGCTGTAGTCTGTTTGAGTCGGGACTCTTTCTGCGCCTTATGAAGGTCATTTCGGCACTTCTGAATTTTGTTGTCAGTCCAGGGGGCCCTTTTCCTGTTTCGAGGGTATACAGGAACTGTTTCTGCAGCTGCTAACTTAACTGCTTCTGTAAAGGCAGTATAGCCCTCACAGTGATCTGCCGCCTCAGAGGCAAGAGCCTCATACCTGTTGCTCAGCTGTAGTGTGAAGCTGGATCTCACACTTGGCTGTTGCAACAGAGAGGACCAGTCATGCCGTGGCAAGGCAGATTTCGTTGTTCTGCTAGCACGCAGACTAAGTCTTACCTTGGCCACAATAAGGCGGTGATCACTGGAGAAGGGTCGAAGTGTAAATGCATTACAGTCTTGTATAGAGCTCCTGTATTTCCTACGAAACAGAATATGGTCTATCTGGGACTTGTGACCACTGGGTCCACTATGAGTCCATAGCTTTCCAGTTCGCTTCTTGAACTGGGTTCCAGCCGAAAACAATCCATTTCCAGAGATAAAATCCTGAAGATGGACAGAATTTCGGTTAACACTATTGCTATAGACCCAGGGCGATGTAGGTGATTGATGCAGACTTGCATTAAAGTCTCCCAGGAATGTTAAGAATGCATGCTGATCCACTCCATCAGTTGCTGCTTGTAGATTGTGGTAGAAATTTTCCACCTCCTCTACAGGGGCAACACTAGTTGGAGAGTAGCACACAATCAGAACCACCTTAGGAAACTTCTTAGCCAGTCTTCCAGAACATGAGAAGTGGCAACGGATGATGCGGTTAGAGATTTGGTCTATTTTGTCCAATGCTGCATGTGCAGTTGGATTCATCAATAGACCAATTCCACCATTGCCACTATCATCTGCTGACGCGAGGGCGAGTCGCCAACCGCCCCCCATGTCCTTAATCAGAACATCATCAGTCTGTCCAGTCTGCATTCGGTGCTCTTGAACACCCACTGCGCTAAGAGAAAGCTTATCTGCCAAGGCAGTCAGCTCACCTTGTCGCATTGGGGACCCGAGTGTTAGGGTGTTTACTGAGGCTAGTCTAGTGACTTGCCTCAGATTCACCAATGGCTTTGTTGGTCGGGGTGGAACATGA
Source organism: Nemertoderma westbladi (assembly GCA_032718475.1). Lineage (NCBI taxonomy): Eukaryota > Metazoa > Xenacoelomorpha > Nemertodermatida > Nemertodermatidae > Nemertoderma > Nemertoderma westbladi. Next base: position 61,141 of record JAUCBJ010007488.1, read on the forward strand.
GAGTAGCCTCCAACTCCAGAATCCCTCTCCCCATCACAATCTGGCCTCCCTGGTGACCCAGGGTTTGGGCCAGAAAGGTCATCAGGAAAGGGACTCAAAGAATTGTTGGCTGCTCTCTCTCCAGTAGGGGGTGAGACAGGCAGCCGGTCAGGAGTTAACTGACGCCTGTGAGGCCGATTGTGTCCGGTAATTCCACTGGCCTCTAGTGGCCGGACCTCTGCATTGCTAATGTAATCCATAGTGGGGGTTGGGGGGTGCTTTTTTGCCGAGTCAGCTCTCGGGGCAAATACCACACCCTGGTTTGCCATTCCACAGGGTGGGTGTCGCAATGGAGTCAGATATGAGGCCCATCACCCATATCTACTCTGGCGTACATGACCCACCATTGGCTGTTGCAGCTCATCTGCTGGGTCATGCCCTGTACCCTTGCTGCCAGGTGCAGGTCGCAGTGAAGTGCCCTCAGAGTGGACATGAGAACACTCTACTCCTAACCAGCCATTGGTAGATCACCATCTGCCTGGTCAGGCCATATACCCCTGCAGCCAAGTATATGGGTCCTTAATCCAGGACCAAGGGCGTCCTTATCCCAGAACGAAGGGGGTCCTAGTTACAGGACCAGATTTGCCCTAGTAAGAGGGTCTATGCAGCTACAGGTGGCACCTTCTTTATGCTGCATGGAGGTGGCAAGTTTTCTTGATCAATGACCTAGAATACCTGACCTGACCAAAGCAAGGCTGCCCAAGCAAGTTGCTGAAGTGATTTTTCCACTTCCCAACACGTTCTTCAGGACTATCGGCTTTGAGGCGCCCCTTTGCACAACTTTTCCGACTAGATACCTCATTTACAGTTTGCCAGGTAAGTAAGTTTTTTTTTACGTAGATACTAAATATACATTGTAATACTGTATTACTTCAATTTTCAATTTTCTTATTACTAAGAAAAAACGTTAAAAATTCGGGTCTGTTTCTAGGCATTTTAACAGATATTTTCTTAAGTAATTCCCGAATTTTGGATTTTATACAATTTTTCGCGTCTTGTAAAGCCCTACTACTAGGATCGGCATGCTGCATTGCAGCTGCATTTTTAAGAATGCTGTGCTGGCTTATCGACAAAATTGCACCGCCACAACTCCCTATCACCCATGACATCCGCGATCCCAAGATCATCCGCATCTTCAAGGCCAGTGTCCTTTAAGATGCGTCTCAAGAAAGTCATGCCTGTCCACCATGCTTATTCAATCCATGAGGCTGCCAAAACACAAGATTATGCACTGGCTGGTCCTCACAGCGAAAGCAATGTCCTGCAAAGCGGAGGCGATTTTGTTCTAGTCTCAAGCTTGGGGGAACCAATAAGACACCTCCAATGTTATATAGTGTCTGGTTGGAGATGTGTGCATTATACTTGACACAATGAACCCGGCGTAGCATTCTTGTGAATGTGCCGTCCAGAGATTTGGTGTCCTCAGCAGTTAGAGCCCAGCATGGACTCCCGTAGAGGAGTACTGGAACTACTGCTGCTCTAAATAATCGGACCTTAAGTTTCCGATTAATTCTCGTTGACTTCTAAATCCTGGAAAGCCTATTCAAGGCTGCCCATGCCTTTCCCTTACGAATTCGAAGGTCCTCACCTGACTTCCGGATCCATGATCCCAGGTAACAGAAGTCATCCACATGCTCAAGCATACCATCTTTTGAGCTTATGCTCATCCGATCAGAGACTTGCTGAGGACTTTCAAAGTTAACTGTCAAAATTGTGGTATTTCTGGAGTTAATAAAAAGACCAACACTAGAAACAGCATGTTCTAATGAGCTGAGGAGCGGTTGGGCTCCCTCTAGTGATTCTGAGAGTACTCCTAAGTCATCAGCAAAGTCTAGATCAGTTAGGTACTTGGCAGGATTTCCTCGACTTCTGGAGCCAGTAGGTGGAGTTATCATCACCCCATCATCATTATAATGATCTAAGGACATGCGTAGAACATAGTCAACAACAATTATAAACAAGAATGGGGCAAGTGTGTCTCCCCAGAGGAAGCCCCATAACACTTCAAATGGTTCTGTGTCACCGTCAACAGTAGACACAAATGTTGTCGAACCATCGTATACTGATCTGATTGCTGCAATAATTTCATCAGGAATCCCATATAATGAACGTAGGCTAAGCATACGTGAGCGAGAGACTGAATCAAAGGCCTTGAAGAAGTCAACAAAGATAACAGCCAGATGCCTGTCGTTCTTTTTTGATAACTCTTCATTTATCCTTGTAAGTGCCAAACTTGGCTCCATGGTCGCACGACCATGATCCCACGGTCCCACGACTCTACATATCATGGTACGTCATTATGAACCTATGGGATTGATCACACCCTTTGTTACTCCTTTATGTATTGAAGGTTGTGACTGATAAGCTTTCAGATAAATTGGAAAAGCTCTTAAGGAAAAGCCATGGTCTAACTGGAGTGTAAAAGCTTTTGCGGACATAACAAGTCATTTTTACGCAATGCGCTGAATACTCTAAAAAGCCCTAAAATTGTTCAACTACGCGTCGGTTAGAAATTAGAACCAAGATCGACGAAATCTGTCAGCTGATTCTTTGTGTATGTGGAGATTCCTTTGTTTGAGCCTATTCAGCCAATCAGAGCAATCTTCCGAGTTATGCCAATAGAGACCTACCTGTGGAAATTGGCGCATGCGCAGTTATAGTTTTTCTGAGAATCAGATTCCTCTCAGGATTCTGTGCTAAGTACGGACGTTTCAGACTTTGGCCCAAGAACATCTGATGGACAGAGTTATAAGAACATAAATCTATTAACCTGTTTTATGTTGCATACAAATCAAATCATACTAAACTTCATGAACACATACTGACTGTTCACCGCACTGTTTTAATGCGATGGAATAATGCATTATGGAATGAATTTAAATTCTAGAATTATATCGAGAATTTTTTGCCGAGAATTTTTTTACTAGCTAGTAATAGATAGGATAGGAAAATAACTTTGAATGTCACTAGTGGTAAATAAAATTAAATTTATTGCGAGATTATAACAGTATTATAATATATTTTTTTTATCTATATCTTTTTATCTTATCTTTTTATCTTATTATCTTTTTTATATTTTATATTTGGTTTATCAGGTCTCACATACAGACATACCGGACCGGTATCAGTTCATCACCCCGAATCTTGTGTTGCGTTTTATTCACACAACTTTTATGCTAAGCCTACCAACAGACCAACCATTTCGTTCAAACGGGGTGTATGTGCGGGGAATAAACAAAATAATATACCCACAATACATTGGCCAGAATTGGCCAAATACTGTAATACTACCATTTATCCTACAAACTAACTGAACTTATACTGTCTGACTGTTATATGATATTCGAGAAATTCCGCAACGATAAACACAACGCTGCAACGGATGCAACCTACAATCTGACAATGACGCCCCCTAACAATAAAGTAAAGGCGAAAAAAAATATGGCGTCATCGCGAAGATCTGAGATACCGGTACCGGACATGTCAAAGATGATTAGTTGCGACATATGTTCGGGTTTCTTTCTGGATGAAGCAACATACGAAAGCCACAATACTCACTGTCAGGGCTCAATCTTCGTAGAACCTCCCAGCGCCTGCAGCCACTGCAACAAATCTGTATCCGGCAACAATTGTTTAGGCTGCGAAATTTGTGGATCGTGGATCCATGCTGCTTGCCTCAAACTATCAAATGCTGAAATACAAATCCTAGCCAAATGCAAGAACTGTAAAATCGTCTGTTCTCCCTGCGAGTCTAAAGGAAAACTATCGATAGAGGACGGCACCAGCCCCGGTCCTAAACAACTAGAGTCCATGATATCTAACCTGAAATCTTCTCTAAAAGACGACTTCGATTTACTTAACAGTGAATTGATATCTCTTCGAAACAACAACAGTAGTTCCAACCATTGGACGACAGTCGACGGAAAGAAAAAGAACAGCAATAACAGAGTCAACCAGCAGCATCAACCTCTGACGCTTGATGATGTCTCCCGAGAGGTGGGCGAACAGAAAAAGCGGCAGAACAACTTAGTTATTCGGGGGTTTGCTCTACCCGAAGAATCTTCTGAGGATGTTCAATGCTTGACAACGTTCCTTCAGGATAACTTCGTAGTGGCTGCACCACTGAAAAAAGTACTCTACAGACGCCCAGCAAGAACGGTCGATGGTGTCGACAAATGTTCCACTGTAATTGTGGAGCTCTCCTCTCTCGAGATCAAGTCCACAATTCTCCGGAAAAAGTCAACACTGAAAGACTTGGCTTCTGGCATATATATCTCTCAGGACCTCACCCCCCTTCAATCAGAGCAAGCCTATCTACGGCGCAAATCGATCCGTGAGAATAGGAGACAAAGTACTTCAACCGAACCCCGGCGTTCTACCACCCGCCCAGCACAGAATGACACTGACACAGCTTCTGCTTCTGGTACTAATTCTGTACCGGTGCAGGGAAACCAGTAAAGGGAGGTCATCGCCAACCAGCTAACATAACACATGATCAATATTTGAACTGCTGTTGCTTAAATGCCCAGTCTACTAAGAATAAACTGCCTGATCTCGACGAATTCCTTAGTTCGCGCAGTATCGACGTCCTCGCGGTTACGGAAACCTGGTTAACTGATGCCGTAAACGACTCTGAGATTCAGAGTGATCCAAAGTATAAGGTAATCAGAAACGATCGTTCCTCTAAAATCGGCGGCGGTGTTCTTCTGTTGATTAGCGACAAACTGAAATACGCGCGTGTCGAACTCCTGGATCCCGAATCAGAAATAGAATTTGTTGCTGTTGACATCCTCGGTGTCAACAAATCCCGGTTTATCTGTGCATATCGACCGCCATCACGACAACACAATTCTGCGTATGAAAGTAAACTTTGCGACACCCTTCAAACCCTTTGTGACGTCCCCTACCCATGCATTGTCACTGGAGACTTCAATCTCCCGAGTTGGAACTGGAAAGACCTCAGTCACCCAGATTCAGATCTCTACAATGGATTCGAGAATTTCATCCTTGAAGCGAGTTTAAACCAGGTCCAGTTTGAACCAACCAGAGGTGCAAATGTTCTCGACTTGGTGTTTACATCCGATGAAGAGTTTGTATCAAATGTCACAGTAGATTTACCCTTCTCTACCAGCGATCATTCCATCGTTCTTTTCAATATCATTGACCCAAATTGTAGTTCTGGAAACATGGATGAGCCACCGGGATTCTACGACTTTAGCAATGGCGACTACATAGGTTTTAATGATTATCTAAGGGAAATAGATTGGAGAGCTATTTATGGTCCATGCATTTCGGTCAACGATTTTTATAATTGTTTTAGCAAACAGCTAAAGGATGGCATCGATCGGTTTATTCCTTTCAAGGTTTTTACTCGCAAAAGAAAGAAAACGTATCCAAGTTATGTCAGAAAGCTCCAGAAAACAAAACTGCTACTTTGGCGGCGGCGCAGTACTCCCGGTGGCCTGGAAGCCTACAGACGATCGGCGAAACAGGCGTCTCAGTCAGTGTACCGGGCAACGTGCGAGAAAGAATCGAAACTCTTAAACTCCGGCGACTCGAACGCGATCTTCAAATATATTAACTCTAAACGGAAGAAAGCCTCTGGGATCGGCCCTTTGAAGTATCAAGGAGATACGATAGTCGATAATGAAAAAAAAGCCGAGATTTTCGCCAAAGTTCTTTCGGAAAACTTCTCGGAAGACAACGGCACAATCCCGACGTTCCTTCGCAAAGTTCCAGACAACATCGGACTGTCATCGGTCGATCTGAGCCCCATTAGGGTTCTAACTATATTACGCCAGCTGCAGTCGAAGAAAAGTAGATCACCGGATGGTCTGCCGTCCATTATCTTTGTTAAATTGGCGTGCGCCCTCGCCTCGCCTCTGTCTGTGATATTTAACGTCTCTCTTTCAACCCACACCCTACCGGACATCTGGTTGACCGCAGACATTATTCCACTGTTCAAGAAGGGGAACCCTGCAGACCCGTACAATTATAGACCCATCAGTCTCACCTGTATATCTTGTAAAATTATGGAACGGTGCATAAAAAATGCTATTATTAATTATTTGTCAAGCCATGGAATTATTTCCAAGGCACAGCATGGTTTCCTTCAGCGTAAATCAACCTGTACTCAGTTATTGGACTGCATTACAGATTGGTACAAATTAGTTGACCGTAAATATAATATTGATATTATTTATATTGATTACGCCAAAGCGTTCGATTCGGTAGTCACTTCGAAATTGTTTGCTAAATTAGAAAGTTACGGCTTTACAGGTGATTTATTGTTATGGCTTAAAGCGTTTTTAACAAATAGAAAGCATCGTATTTTAATCGGTAACACTTTTTCAGATTATTGTGCTGTTTTATCAGGTACAGTCCAGGGGAGTGTTTTAGGTCCTGTTCTTTTTTTACTATTTATTAACGACTTACCTGAATTGCTTTCACCTATTGATGTTAAACTTTTTGCTGATGATGTTAAACTCTACGCACCCACCACCGAATGTGACTCTTTAGCCAACGCCCTCAAATTGTTAGAGACATGGGCAAATGAGTGGCAGCTAGACGTTGCAGCTCATAAATGCACTGTTATACATGTTGGCGCATCAAACAGTAATTTTAATTATATTTTAAACGGTAATGTAATTAAGTGCGAAGATTTCTGCAAAGACCTTGGTATTATTGTTAGTGCTGATTTGAAGTTTAATAATTATTGTAAGAAGCAAGTTGCTAAAGCTTATAGGATAATAAATATGATATTTCGTAACATTAAATCGTGTAATAAATCGGCACTTTTAACGGCCTACAAGTCTATTGTTAGACCGGTTTTAGAGTACTGTACCCCTGTTTGGTCGCCCTTCACTAAGTATGGTATAAATTTAGTCGAACGAGTTCAACACTATTTTACACGCAGATTGTATCGTCGGTGCAAATTAACTTATGTTTCATATTGTGACCGTCTAACCTGCCTGTCTCTACAACCCTTGGAGGTTAGGAGAATTATTTTCGACTTGAAAATGGTGTACCGTATTTTTCACGGCCTTGTTGACCTTACGTTTAGTAACTACTTTTCACGTGCGCCAGTAAAAGGGCTACGTGGACACAGCTATAAACTTCATATTCCGTATTGCAGACTACAACTTTGTAAGAACTCTTTTAACTACCGCACTGTTCCATTCTGGAATTCTTTATCGCAAGATATTGTTGATGCTAAAAACCTACAAATTTTTTCTCGTAAATTATTAACGTTCGATTTCAAGTCACACTGTTCGGTCGACCATTGGTGCAAATAGCCGTTTAACTTTTTACTTATTTATATTATTTTTTAAACTATTTTTTTTAAGGTTTTGTATCCGTTGTGTGATTGTGTTTGTTATTTTTATTTCATTCCTACCTATTTTATTAAGTAATAACTTGAAACTATTTTTATTACAATATTTATCACTATACTATACTGTATGTACACATATATTTACACTTAATTTCTCTTCTTTTAAAACATTTAAATCGCCCCTTTAAGTGCCTCGAGCCTGGGCGGCGATCTCCCTCGAAAAATTGTCGATTGCTTATATTTAGTATTTCTTAATTCTACTGTATTGGTTATACTATATATATTTTAATGTATGTTATCGTGTATTAAATAAATAAATAAATAAATAAATAAATTTCGTACCGACTGGCGGTGCTTCATCAGATATAGGTAGGTTAACTAATACTAATGATAAGGGTATAATATAATATAAAGGGAAACATATAAGTATGATTAATGACATTCAGATGTAAATACAGTAATTGTAATATTAATATAGCGATACTTAGGCATTCTGAATTCTGACTACGAGCACAGTGTAGGTCTATAGCAGCAATGACACGGTAACTGTAGAACTGTATGATAAATCTAATATGATTAGGTCTGTTATAATTATATTGTATGTACAGTATAAAGTTGATGAGGAGTTATACATTGTAAACATTTGTAAACATTTTAGACCTCAACTTCTTCGAAAATTTGTAACGTGCTGAACACGATCGATGATAACTCTCCAGCCAACCAGGGGAGGCTTCTCAATAGATGGCGTTCTATTACAGCCCAACCATTTAAGAATCTAATGCTCGTCAAGCCCACCAGGCCATGGCCGACGGTCAGTACCGTAATGCAGCACAGGCCCTTGTTTCTGAGGGACTTGCACAGGCCTCCGAAGAAACATACCAGGACATGCTCGGGAAGCACCTCCAAGGGCCCCCCCCCCCCCCCCCCTCTTCTTCCGACTGGCCCAGTACCCCCACCAGCCTCCTTCCGCCCAGAGGACATTGCCAAGGCTATCAAGTTTTTTTCCCCTGGCCCTTCAGAACTCCGCCCCAACCATCTGAAAGAAGCGATATCATCCCCATTGCCAGCCAAGGCCAACGAGGCCCTTTCTGCTATTTGTGCCATTACAAACCGCATGTCCTCAGGTCAGGTCCCGTCCTCGGTCCTCCCATACCTCTGTGGCGCCTCCCTATTCCCTGCAAAGAAGAAAGGTGGTGGTCTCCGTCCCATCGCCGTGGGGGAAACCTTGAGGAGGCTAACCTCCAAATGTCATGCAGCCACTGTTAACCAGAATGCTTCCAACATCCTCACCCCCCTCCAGGTTGGTATCAGTACCCCCATTGGCTGCGAGGCCATAGTCCGAGCCGTCTCTTCTACCCTCAAAGACCACTCCATCCCAGCAGACAGCAAGTGGGTTCTTCTTGTCGACTTCAGCAACGCTTTTAATTCCCTCTACCACTCACAAATGTTTGCTGAAGTCAGGGAACACTTGCCCTCTCTTTCCGCATGGGTGGAGGCATGTTACGGTATCCAGGCTGTACTCTGGCTTGGTGACCAACAAATCTTCAGCTGCTCTGGCATCCAACAAGGTGATCCATTGGGCCCCCTCCTTTTCACCATAACTTTGCACCCAGTGGCCAAGACTATTTGGGCCAACGTCCCTTCTCTTATAATTAATGCAAGGTATTTGGACGATGGTTCACTGGTTGGTTCCCCAGACGACTTGTCAAAAGCCTTAGCCATATTAGAACAGGAAGGCCCCTTGAGACACCTTAAACTCAACAATGCCAAATCCCAAGTCTTTATCCCCGCTGGCTCCTCAGTTCAATCGAATCCACTACCACCCTCCATTCCCATCCTCTCCAATGGTCTAACCCTACTTGGTTCCCCGATTGGTTCCTCTCAACACTGCAAGGAGACCATTATGCTAAGAGTAGCCAAAGTCCGCTCCATCACTGAACGCCTTCCTGACCTTCAGGATTCCCAGATGGAATCTACCCTCCTTCGATCATGCCTTTCTTTACCCAAAGTAGTCTTTGCCCTCCGCTGCTGTCCCCCCTCCATGATTCCGGAATCCTCACTACAGTTCGATCTTGTCATGCGGGATACCATCTCTGATCTGGTTGGGGGCTCCCTAAGTGATTGGTTGTACAACAAAGCTTGCCTTCCTGCCTCGATGGTTGGTCTGGGCCTTAGAAAAGCCATAAACCATTCCCCGGCCGCATACATTGCTTCTGTCTCCTAGTCAGAAACCCTGGTCACTAGAATCCTAGGCAACTCGCCAGGTAACCGCCACCTCCCCTCTGCACTAGCCTCCTTATCCAAGAACGCCGATAAACCAGATTGGACCTCATTGGAAGACCTTCCAACACCCATCACCCAACACAATCTATCCCACTCAGTTGACATCTCCTCCCACGAACGGCTCCTGTCCTCTGCACCCGACAACAGATCCCAAGCCCTTGTACAATCCACTTCTCTTGGCCATGCTGGTGACTGGTTACATGCCATTCCTTCTGAGTCCCTTGGTCTACATTTCCTGGACGCTGAGCACAGACTCTCCTTGTGTTACTGGTTAGGCGTCCGACCTCTAGCTCGGCTTCCTGTGCCTCTTGCTCCCTCCCTGCTGACCCATTTGGGGACCATCACGTTGGCTGTGGTGGGGACTCAGACAGGATTGCTCGCCACGACTCCCTCCGGGATGCCATTTTCTAAGCTTCACAATCTGCTGCTCAGGCGCCCCGGAAAGAAGTCCCTGGGTTGATTCCTGGCTCCCGTAGCAGACCGGCCGATATCTTCCTCCCCAACTGGAGACGGGGACAGCCCATGGCCCTGGACGTAACGGTGATCTCACCGCTTCAATTAACCATTAACTGCGCTGCGTCCACCCCAGGCTATGCCCTTACCGTTGCACGTGAACATAAGCTAGCCGCCCACCTCGATGAGTGCCGATCCTCAGGCGTGGGCTTCACCCCCTTGGCTCTTAAGGCTCTTGGGGGCTGGGACTCCCACTCCACCTCAATCATCTCCGAGATTGGGCGTCTGCAGAGTCTCCGTCGCAGTATCCCTGCCAAAGAAGCCGTCAGGCATCTACTCCAGCACCTGCCAGTGTGTCTCTGGCGAGGAAACGCCGCAATGTGGCTCCGTAGAAGCTCAAGCCTCCCTCCCTGGGTAGATGGCATCATGTAATCGTTTTCTTCCCCCAGTATTTATATTGGGTTACCTTGAGAAACACCACCAGTATCGCTTCGCATCTTCCACACCTGATCTCCGACAAACATCATCATATAATCAACCGATCCGCTATAAACATTGGTAGGCGCTTGGGATACTGCGTCTGGGGGGAAGGACGGTTGGTGACAATCCCACCCCAAAGTCGCAGCTGCGTGGAGAACTATCACAAATCAAATAACTCGCAACATGATATTTAATTAATATTATTGATATTTATAATTTATGTTCATATTAAAACTTTGATAATGATTTAATATCCTATAATATTCGAATATAGTTAAATAACTCTGATTTTAATGCTGTTTTATATTGTGTTAATTGCTGTTTATATTAATGGATGTTATATTTTGAGAATACCGATAAATAATCGTAAACCCCTCAACTCTCTTAATTACTGAGGTAAGCAGAAGGGTCTACCTGTAGCAACTGTGACTCAAATTATAGTGGTTTTTGTGTGAATTAAATGCTATTTCATAATCCCTACGTGTGTCAGTTGCAATCCTCCTTATATATGATAAAAATCAGTGACAGTCGGCAAATTTTTGTGAATTAGTATAAATTAGTGTGAAGTAGTGTGAAGTCGTATGAAGGTTAATAAAGCATCTCCTAAAGAATGCGCTATTTACGATACTCCGTAGCCATCTAGTTAGGATTAGTGGTAAGTCATAACTTTGCTTTATACTTAAAGTAGTGCCACGTCCCGAAGGAACTGTTAATATTTCTCCCCGAAAGTAAATATAGTTGTCAGAGATTATATAGTAGCGATCAATCGAATAATACAAAGTAGTCTACACCGCAATACTTCCCAAGGAACCCGAATCCAGTCTCCCACACCGTGGGTCATACTGTGTGTTAGTGTTGAAAAATATAGAGTGTTGAAAAATATCGAGTGTTGAAAAATATCGAGTGTTGAAAAATATCGAGTGTTGAAAAATATCGAGAGTAAAAATATCGAGTGTTGAAAAATATAGAATGTTGAAAAATATCGAGAGTAAAAATATCGATAGTAACAATTTTTTTAAATAAGGGTTGTATGATAATTTTTTTATTAAAAATGTTCTAGAACAACAATATTTATCAACATTTGGTAGCTTATAAGGTACGTGTTCTAATATAATATTTAACAATATTTATAATATTTATCAAAATTTATAGCTAGCTCTTCTTTTATAATATTTATTAAAAAAAATAGCAAAAACTAGCTAGTATAATAAATCTGGTAAATGGGTAGCCAAGGTGTATTACATAATGCCATTCACTTGCACTGTTGTAACCCATGCACTGCAATATTGTTCCATAATTCTAAATAAAATGCTCAAGTAAAATGCAATATTTTTACTCTCGATATTTTTCAACACTCGATATTTTTCAACACTCGATATTTTTCAACACTCGATATTTTTTAAACATTGGATATTTTTACTCTCTATATTTTTACTCTCGATATTTTTCAACACTCGATATCTTTACTCTCGATATTTTTACTCTCGATATTTTTCAACACTCGATATTTTTCAACACTCGATATTTTTACTCTCGATATTTTTACTCTCGATATTTTTCAACACTCGATATTTTTCAACACTCGATATTTTTCAACACTCGATATTTTTACTCTCGATATTTTTCAACACTCGATATTTTTACTCTCAATATTTTTCAACACTCGATATTTTTCAACACTCGTTATTTTCGATATTTTTCAACACTCGATATCTTTACTCTCGATATTTTTACTCTCGATATTTTTCAACACTCGATATTTTTCAACACTCGATATTTTTACTCTCGATATTTTTCAACACTCGATATTTTTCATCACTCGATATTTTTACTCTCGATATTTTTCAACACTCGATATTTTTACTCTCAATATTTTTCAACACTCGATATTTTTCAACACTCGATATTTTTCAACACTCGATATTTTTACTCTCGATATTTTTCAACACTCGATATTTTTACTCTCAATATTTTTCAACACTCGATATTTTTCAACACTCGTTATTTTCGATATTTTTCATCTCGCGTTATTTTTACTCTCGATATTTTTCAACACTCGTTATTTTCGATATTTTTCATCTCGCGTTATTTTTACTCTCGATATTTTTTAATCACATTAATTTTCAACACTTGTTATTTTTACTCTCGATATTTTTACTCTCGTTATTTTTCAACACTCGATATTTTTACTCTCAATATTTTTCAACACTCGATATTTTTCAACACTCGTTATTTTCGATATTTTTCATCTCGCGTTATTTTTACTCTCGATATTTTTTAATCACATTAATTTTCAACACTCGTTATTTTTACTCTCGATATTTTTACTCTCGTTATTTTTCAACACTCGATATTTTTACTCTCAATATTTTTCAACACTCGATATTTTTCAACACTCGTTATTTTCGATATTTTTCATCACTCGATATTTTTACTCTCGATATTTTTCAACACTCGATATTTTTACTCTTGATATTTTTCAACACTCGATATTTTTACTCTCAATATTTTTCAACACTCGATATTTTTCAACACTCGTTATTTTCGATATTTTTCATCTCGCGTTATTTTTACTCTCGATATTTTTTAATCACATTAATTTTCAACACTCGTTATTTTTACTCTCGTTATTTTTACTCTCGATATTTTTACTCTCGTTATTTTTACTCTCGATATTATTCAAGTCTCGATATTTTTCACCATTACCGTGCTGGGGTAGTGTATATCCATCCGCACTCATTATTCTGATAATATGAGTTATATCTGAGTTATTTCTGATAATCTCTGTATCCTTTGTTATTTATATCAACGGCTAAAATCGCAACCCAATCTCAACCATCAATTCCAATTCTGGTGTTGCTCGGCTTACTCATAACTTCGCAACTAATTGACTTCACACATACATCAATTAAGACTATTCTCATGCGTAACAATAATAATAAATCATTATCATAAGTCATTTTTTGTATAAATGTGATGCCCTAGATAGGAGTCTCTTCCCACAAGATTTTTATGATGTTGAGAATAGCCAGAAGTTGAAATTTTTAATGTGCAATGACCAAGTAAATAGTGCACGGCTGTTGAGGGGTTTGTACTATTGTAGGTGCGAAATAATAAATGTAAGAATTTAATTTGATTTGTATCTAATTTGTGATGTAAATTGGTTAATTGTGTATTATTTGGTAGTTAATTTGTATAAAATTCGATGTCTTATAAGCCATTGTTGTTGGTTGGGGGCCGCTGTGCCCAAGACATTATAAATGATCTATTCATTCATTCATTCATTCAATAAAAATAATAATGAATTAATCAATATAAAACTGCACCAAATTCCCACCACCTATCAGAACAATACAATTAAAAATATAAAAACAATACAATTAAATATGGTGCACTGGGGATTAATATCGGTCTGCGAGGTCATTGCCCCGCAGACCCGCACCATCCCCAAAGCCATATTGGATGTCATATGGTTGAATTCAGTCATTCCAAGCAATAAGCAATTTGTAAGGCATCGAGTTATTAAAATAAAAATAATTGGAAACAAATTTAATATGATAATAAAATATGTGCCAGGAACTATAAACCCAGCTGATGCCCCAAAAGGGGAATGTCTGCAAAACAGCTAATAGAAGGGGAATGTCTGCAAAACAGCTAATAGAATATAATCAATGGTTAAATGGTCAAGATTTTTTGTGCAAATCAGAGGATTACTGGACTTCGAGTCCTCCCAATATTCCACTGAATAAACCCATCATGAGTGATGTTCCCTTGTTGGAAAGTAATCAACCACTTGCAACTTTACTATCAACCTTAGTATCATTGTAGGATACTAAATTGGACCATTTTATTTTCGGCAGTGATTTTTTATGTCCTTTTATTTGACTTTTTTTGTCATTTTTTTTTTACGAATTATGCATAATGACTTTTGTTGTCCTTTTAATGACTTTTATTTTCCTTTTAATGACTTTTTATGTATGTATTTCTTCAAACTGTCAGACTGCTGATTTCTGGACTGTCAGACAGTTGATTTCACTATGCCTGTGCTAAAACATTCCATGATTCCATGATTTATAGACTATGAGATAGATTTCCATATGCGCCTGTGGTAAAAAGACTCTATATTTAATAGTTTGTGGTTGTTGTCGATAATCGATTACCACATGACGTAGCAAAACACTCATTTTATAGCCAAAAACAATTACCAATTGATGGAAAGGAGCAGGTTAAGGCCGAGTTTTCTAACCAAAACAATAAACAGTCACTTTACCAAATCAGGGAAAGGAGCAGGTTACAGAGACGGGATTTTCTAACCAAAACAATAAACGATCACTTAACTAATTGAGGGAAAGGAGCAGGTTCCAGAGGCGGGATTTTCTAACCAAAACAATAAACGATCACTTAACTTATTGAGGGAAAGGAGCAGGTTACAGAGGCGGGATTTTCTAACCAAAACAATAAACGATCATTTAACTAATTGAGGGAAAGTGACAGGTTACAGAGGCGGAATTTTCTAACCAAAACAATAAACGATCATTTAACTAATTGAGGGAAAGGGGCAGGTTACAGAGGCGGGATTTTCTAACCAAAACAATAAACGATCATTTAACTAATTGAGGGAAAGGAGCAGGTTACAGAGACGGGATTTTCTAACCAAAACAATAAACGATAACATTACCAATTGAGGGAAAGGAGCAGGTTACAGAGGCGGGATTTTCTAACCAAAACAATAAACGATCACTTAACTTATTGAGGGAAAGGGACAGGTTACAGAGGCGGAATTTTCTAACCAAAACAATAAACGATCATTTAACTAATTGAGGGAAAGGGGCAGGTTACAAAGGCGGGATTTTCTAACCAAAACAATAAACGATCATTTAACTAATTGAGGGAAAGGAGCAGGTTACAGAGACGGTATTTTCTAACCAAAACAATAAACGATAACATTACCAATTGAGGGAAAGGAGCAGGTTACAGAGGCGGGATTTTCTAACCAAAACAATAAACGATAACATTACCAATTGAGGGAAAGGAGCAGGTTACAGAGGCGGGATTATCTAACCAAAACAATAAACGATCACTTAACTTATTGAGGGAAAGGGACAGGTTACAGAGGCGGAATTTTCTAACCAAAACAATAAACGATCATTTAACTAATTGAGGGAAAGGGGCAGGTTACAAAGGCGGGATTTTCTAACCAAAACAATAAACGATCATTTAACTAATTGAGGGAAAGGAGCAGGTTACAGAGACGGGATTTTCTAACCAAAACAATAAACGATAACATTACCAATTGAGGGAAAGGAGCAGGTTACAGAGGCGGGATTTTCTAACCAAAACAATAAACGATCACTTAACTTATTGAGGGAAAGGGACAGGTTACAGAGGCGGAATTTTCTAACCAAAACAATAAACGATCATTTAACTAATTGAGGGAAAGGGGCAGGTTACAAAGGCGGGATTTTCTAACCAAAACAATAAACGATCATTTAACTAATTGAGGGAAAGGAGCAGGTTACAGAGACGGTATTTTCTAACCAAAACAATAAACGATAACATTACCAATTGAGGGAAAGGAGCAGGTTACAGAGGCGGGATTTTCTAACCAAAACAATAAACGATAACATTACCAATTGAGGGAAAGGAGCAGGTTACAGAGGCGGGATTATCTAACCAAAACAATAAACGATCACTTAACTTATTGAGGGAAAGGGACAGGTTACAGAGGCGGAATTTTCTAACCAAAACAATAAACGATCATTTAACTAATTGAGGGAAAGGGGCAGGTTACAAAGGCGGGATTTTCTAACCAAAACAATAAACGATCATTTAACTAATTGAGGGAAAGGAGCAGGTTACAGAGACGGGATTTTCTAACCAAAACAATAAACGATAACATTACCAATTGAGGGAAAGGAGCAGGTTACAGAGGCGGGATTTTCTAACCAAAACAATAAACGATCACTTAACTTATTGAGGGAAAGGGACAGGTTACAGAGGCGGAATTTTCTAACCAAAACAATAAACGATCATTTAACTAATTGAGGGAAAGGGGCAGGTTACAAAGGCGGGATTTTCTAACCAAAACAATAAACGATCATTTAACTAATTGAGGGAAAGGAGCAGGTTACAGAGACGGTATTTTCTAACCAAAACAATAAACGATAACATTACCAATTGAGGGAAAGGAGCAGGTTACAGAGGCGGGATTATCTAACCAAAACAATAAACGATCATTTAACTAATTGAGGGAAAGGGGCAGGTTACAGAGGCGGGCCTTCTGTGCTGTTGAAAGTAGTGGTGCCGCTATCCGTACCACTACTCAGACAGTAGTCATGATCCATTATTGATTATAAAACTAATACAGTAAGGCCTAATTATGTGAAAGGTATATCCACATTTTCCACAATCCTGCAATCCAGTTTGGCCTATCAATTATTTAAAATTTATTAGCACAACCGGTAGGCCTACCATTACCGTATTTAAATGGTAGGCTACACAGTAGGCCTATAGCAGTACCGGTGCCGGTACTAAAATACAGAAATATCTGCTTTATACCTACATCTGTACATACAATACAGCAAAATAGTGCTATATATACTAATACCGGTACTGATAGCCTGAGAGAACAGCAGTAGAGAAACCGGTAGCATGGAACCTAACATTAGACTTTTGGAGGACATAAAAAATAAAAAAAAAAGGACAAAAAAAGGATTTAAACGGACAATAAAAATTATTGCGTTTATTTTCAGTAACATATTTCAATATAATTTATATAAATATACAGTACAGTACAGATGCGTAATGAACAATTAGTATATATCTGATTGAAGGTCTTTGCATTGGCTTGTCGGTACTTTTGTTGTTCTGTTAACTATTTTATTATGTTATCGTTATTGTTCATATTTTAATTGATTAAATTTTAGCTGATAGCTAACAAGTAGTGCGATTTGAATAAACATAATTATTTAGATCCGTAACGTTTCGTATATAATTATATACATCTTCAGCCAAAAATACAACTACTACTAGGTCGAGCGAACTCGGACAAAACAACTAGGTACAAATTAATTATTATAATTATTACAGAAAATAACCTAAATTAAAATAAAGACAAATGTAAATAAAATGCGTAAAGAAACGTTCCGAATCGAAATAATTATGTTTTTTCAAATCGCACGATGTTAGGACAATTACGACACGGACAATTACAACCTGGACAATTGCGACCCGGAAAATTGCGACCTGGACAATTGCGACCCGGACAATTGCGACCTGGACAATTACGACCCGGACAATTACGACCTGGACAATTGCGACACGGACAATTGCGACCTGGACAATTGCGACCCGGACAATTGCGACCTGAACAATTGCGACCCGGACAATTGCGACCTGGACAATTGCGACCTGGACAATTGCGACCCGGACAATTGCGACCTGGACAAATACGACCCGGACAATTACGACCTGGACAATTGCGACCCGTACAATTGCGACCTGGACAACTGCGACCCGGACAATTGCGACCTGGACAATTGCGACCCGGACAATTGCGACCCGGACAATTGCGACCTGGACAATTGCGACCCGGACAATTGCGACCTGGAAAATTGCGACCTGGACAATTGCGACCTGGACAATTGCGACCCATGATTTCAGAAAAAATTTATGGGTCGCAATTGTCCAGGTCGCAATTGTCCGGGTCGCAATTGTCCAGGTCGCAATTGTCCGGGTCGTAATTGTCCAGGTCGCAATTGTCCGGGTCGCAATTGTCCAGGTCGCAATTGTCCGGGTCGCAATTGTCCGGGTCGCAATTGTCCGGGTCGCAATTGTCCAGGTCGCAATTGTCCAGGTCGCAATTGTCCGTGTCGCAATTGTCCAGGTCGCAATTGTCCAGGTCGCAATTGTCCAGGTCGCAATTGTCCGGATCCAGATAAAAAGATGTAATGTATATAATTGATCCCAATAATTATATTAATTTACTTCCATAGGTAAATGCCATAAAACTTCCATAAATTATAAAGTAAAACCTTTTTTATGTAATCCAAATTCGAGACTATAAGTCTCAAGGGGTGAGTGTAATAGATTGGGTATGGGTAATCTACTGTATATGGGTCAATTCTATTTGTCATAATACAGTGCCATCTACCGGTGTTTACAATTATTATATTCTTGTTTGTTTACCGGTTATACTGGTGAGCAGTTTAGGTCAGTAGTACTGTAGTACGAATCATTCAGTCAGTCCAGCAGTCGGACCTGACCTAGATAGGTCATTATAATCTGATAATTATATCCATATATATATATATTATTATTTACTACTGAGAAGTTTACCGGGTGAAGGTTGGTTTTAATTGTTTACAATGGAAGAATGACTTGATTATAGAATATAAAAAGTGAGAGAGATTTATTTCTATTTATTCATTATTGATCTGTTGATTTGATATTGATACCCCAATTCAATGACAGACGTCACTTTTGAAGCTGTCAGGGTGGGTCGATATTACGGTTTCCATTAAGGGTTATTCACTATCGGGCCTACCCTCTAACGTGTAGATATCTCAACTTCGTCTGAATTATGTGCATCATAAGAAGATGTGAGTTCATGTAATGTATTATTGTTAATTTAATTCTCTAATGGATTAATGCCAAATTCCCTCATTTTCAGAACTTATAAGCATATTTTATATTACTAAGCAAAATGCCCAATGAGGCTGGGTATCTGTCGGATTACTCTTGATGACAAGCTAATTTACCTCCCAAACAACTAAATAGGTCCAAATCCTTTCTGGATCAATCCAATCACTGTCGGTCGTGTTATTTATTATCACTCAGTATCATCAATAATGGTGATGCTAAATAAATATGTATGACATATAATATACATGTATAATATATATGTATGTAAATGACATTGTCGGTTGTTATCAATGGTTTCCATACCAAATAGTAAACGAATTAATTGGTTACTAACCCACTGTAATTGATGTCTGATAAACTGTCTGCGTTATCAAAAATTAAGACCATTATTGCAGCAATAAATAGTATTACACGAACCATCTCCATTTTGTGTTCACGTATAAATAATATTTTATATCATAAATATGTGGGAGTTTTTAATGATTGTTGTTTTTTACTAAAACTTTAATTGATATGTATGTCAAAAAAATTTAAAAAAAGTTTAAAAATAATAAACAAACAAAATAATATCCCTTGAGGTTAGCGGATGCTGGAGGGGGAGACAGGAACTCATAGATGCCATCGGAAAGGGTGGGATCCATGGTACCCAGGATGAATGCCATCGGAGAGGGCAGGGTCCATGGTACCCAGGCCATCAGAGAGGGCTGGGTCCATGGTACCCAGGCGTTCGGAGAGGGGGGATCCATGGTACCCAGGATGAATGCCATCAGAGAGGGCTGGGTCCATGGTACCCAGGCATTCGGAGAGGGGGGATCCATGGTACCCAGGATGAAGGCCATTAGAGAGGGCTGGGTCCATGGTACCCAGGCCATCAGAGAGGGCTGGGTCCATGGTACCCAGGCATTCGGAGAGGGGGGGATCCATGGTATCCAGGATGGAGGCCATCAGATTGGGCGGGCTCAACAGTACCCAGGATGGAGGGTGGGGTCCATGGTACCCGGGATGGAGGCCATCGGAGAGGGCGGGGTCCATGGTACCCAGGATGAATGCCATCGGAGAGGGCAGGGTCCATGGTACCCAGGCCATCAGAGAGGGCTGGGTCCATGGTACTCAGGCATTCGGAAAGGGGGTGATCCATGGTATCCAGGATGGAGGCCGTCAGATTGGGCGGGGTCAACAGTACCCAGGATGGAGGGTGGGGTCCATGGTACCCTGGATGAAGGCCGTCGGAGAGGGCGGGGTCCATGATACCCAGGATGGAGGCCGTCAGATTGGGCGGGGTTAACAGTACCCAGGATGGAGGGTGGAGTCCATGGTACCCGGGATGGAGGCCGTCGGAGAGGGCGGGGTCCATGGTACCCAGGATGAATGCCATCGGAGAGGGCAGGGTCCATGGTACCCAGGCCATCAGAGAGGGCTGGGTCCATGGTACCCAGGCATTCGGAGAGGGGGGATCCATGGTATCCAGGATGGAGGCCGTCAGATTGGGCGGGGTCAACAGTACCCAGGATGGAGGGTGGGGTCCATGGTACCCGGGATGGAGGGTGGGGTTCATGGTACCCAGGATGGAGGCCATCGGAGAGGGCAGGGTCCATGGTACCCAGGATGGAGGCCGTCAGATTGGGCGGGGTCAACAGTACCCAGGATGGAGGGTGGGGTCCGTGGTACCCGGGATGGAGGCTGTCGGAGAGGGCAGGGTCCGTGATACCCAGGATGGAGGCCGTCAGATTTGGCGGGGTCAACAGTTCCCAGGATGGAGGGTGGAGTCCATTGTACCCGGGATGGAGGCCGTCGGAGAGGGCGGGGTCTATGATACCCGGGATGGAGGCCATCGGAGAGGGCGGGGTCAACAGTACCCATGATGGAGGCCGTCGGAGAGGGCAGTGTCCATGGTACCCAGGATGGAGGCCGTCGTAGAGGGCGGAATCAATGGTACCCAGGAAGGAGGCCGTCGGAGAGGGCGGAATCAATGGTACCCAGAATGGAGGCCGTCTGAGAGGTGGGGCCCAGAGTACCCGGGATGGAGGCCATCGGAGAGGGCGGTGTCCATGGTACCCAGGATGGAGGCCATCGGAGAGGGCGGGATCCATGGTACCCAGGATGGAGGCCATCGGAGAGGGTGGAATCAATGGTACCCAGGATGGAGGCCGTCGGACAGGGCGGAATCAATGGTACCCAGGATAGAGGCCGTCTGAGAGGTGGGGTCCAGAGTACCCGGGATGGAGGCCATCTTAGAGGGCGGTGTCCATGGTACCCAGGATGGAGGCCATCGGAGAGGGCGGGATCCATGGTACCCAGGATGGAGGCCATCGGAGAGGGTGGAATCAATGGTACCCAGGATGGAGGCCGTCGGACAGGGCGGAATCAATGGTACCCAGGATGGAGGACGTCTGAGAGGTGGTGTCCAGAGTACCCAAGATGGAGGCCATCGGAGAGGGCGGAGTCCATGGTACCCAGGATGCAGGCCATCGGAGAGGGCGGAATCCATGGTACCCAGGATGAAGGACGTCTGAGAGGTGGGGTCCATGAGTGCCCAGGATGGAGGCCATCGGAGAGGGCGGAATCCATGGTACCCAGGATGAAGGACGTCTGAGAGGTGGGGTCCATGAGTACCCAGGATGGAGGCCATTGGAGAGGGCGGAATCCATGGTGCCCAGGATGCAGGCCATCGGAGAGGGCGGAGTCCATGGTGCCCAGGATGGAGGCCATCGGAGAGGGCGGGATCCATGGTACCCAGGATGGAGGCCATCGGAGAGGGCGGGGTCCATGGTGCCCAGGATGGAGGACGTCGGAGAGGGCACGGTCCATGGTGCCCAGGATGGAGGCCGTCGGAGAGGGCGGGGTCCATGGTGCCCAGGATGGAGGCCGTCGGAGAGGGCGGATCCATGGTACCCAGGATGGAGGCCATCGGAGAGGGCGGGGTCCATGGTGCCCAGGATGGAGGACGTCGGAGAGGTGGGCTCCATGGTGCCCAGGATGGAGGCCGTCGGAGAGGGCGGGGTCCATGGTACCCAGGATGGAGGACGTCGGAGAGGGCAGGGTCCATGGTACCCAGGATGGAGGACGTCGGAGAGGGCGGGGTCCATGGTGCCCAGGATGGAGGCCATCGAGAGGGTGGGGTCCATGGTGCCCAGGTGGAGGCCGTCGAGAGGGCGGGGTCCATGGTGCCCAGGATCGAGGCTGTCGGAGAGTGTGGGGTCCATGGTGCCCAGGATGGAGGCCGTCGGAGAGGGCGGGGTCCATGGTGCCCAGGATGGAGGCCATCGGAGAGGGCGGGGTCCATGGTATCCAGGTGGAGGCTGTCGAGAGGGCGGGGTCCATGGTGCCCAGGATGGAGGCCGTCGGAGAGGGCGGGTCCATGGTGCCCAGGATGGAGGCCGTCGAGAGGGTGGGGTCCATGGTACCCATGTGGAGGCTGTCGAGAGGGCGGGGTCCATGGTGCCCAGGATCGAGGCCGTCGGAGAGGGTGGGGTCCATGGTGCCCAGGATGGAGGCCGTCGGAGAGGGCGGGGTCCATGGTGCCCAGGATGGAGGCCGTCGGAGAGGGTGGGGTCCATGGTGCCCAGGATGGAGGCCATCGGAGAGGGTGGGGTCCATGGTGCCCAGGATGGAGGCCGTCGGAGAGGGTGGGGTCCATGGTGCCCAGGATGGAGGCCGTCGGAGAGGGGGGTCCATGGTGCCCAGGATGGAGGCCGTCGGAGAGGGTGGGGTCCATGGTGCCCAGGATGGAGGCCGTCGGAGAGGGTGGGGTCCATGGTGCCCAGATGGAGGCCGTCGAGAGGGTGGGGTCCATGGTGCCCAATGTGAGGCCGTCGGAGAGGGCGGGGTCCATGGTACCCAGGATGGAGGCCGTCGGAGAGGGTGGGGTCCATGGTACCCAGATGGAGGCCGTCGGAGAGGGGGGTCCATGGTGCCCAGAATGGAGGCCGTCGAGAGGGTGGGGTCCATGGTGCCCATGGTGGAGGCTGTCAGAGAGGGCGGGGTCCATGGTGCCCAGGATGGAGGCCGTCGGAGAGGGTGGGGTCCATGGTGCCCAGGATGGAGGCCGTCGGAGAGGGTGGGGTCCATGGTGCCCAGATGGAGGCCGTCGGAGAGGGCGGGGTCCATGGTGCCCAGGATGGAGGCCGTCGGAGAGGGTGGGGTCCATGGTGCCCAGGATGGAGGCCGTCGGAGAGGGTGGGGTCCATGGTGCCCAGGATGGAGGCCGTCGGAGAGGGTGGGGTCCATGGTGCCCAGGATGAAGGCCGTCGGAGAGGGTGGGGTCCATGGTGCCCAGGATGGAGGCCGTCGGAGAGGGTGGGGTCCATGGTGCCCAGGGTGGAGGCCGTCGGAGAGGGGGGGTCCATGGTGCCCAGAATGAGGCCGTCGGAGAGGGTGGGGTCCATGGTGCCCAGTGAGGCGTCGGAGGGTGGGGTCCATGGTGCCCAGATGAAGGCCGTCGGAGAGGGTGGGGTCCATGGTGCCCAGGATGGAGGCCGTCGGAGAGGGTGGGGTCCATGGTGCCCAGGATGGAGGCCGTCGGAGAGGGTGGGGTCCATGGTGCCCAGGATGGAGGCCGTCGGAGAGGGTGGGGTCCATGGTGCCCAGATGGAGGCCGTCGGAGAGGGTGGGGTCCATGGTGCCCAGGATGGAGGCCGTCGGAGAGGGTGGGGTCCATGGTGCCCAGGATGGAGGCCGTCGGAGAGGGTGGGGTCCATGGTGCCCGTGGAGGCCGTCGGAGAGGGCGGGGTCCATGGTGCCCAGAATGAAGGCCGTCGGAGAGGGTGGGGTCCATGGTGCCCAGGATGGAGGCCGTCGGAGAGGGTGGGGTCCATGGTACCCAGATGAAGGCCGTCGGAGAGGGTGGGGTCCATGGTGCCCAGGATGGAGGCCGTCGGAGAGGGTGGGGTCCATGGTGCCCGAGATGGAGGCCGTCGGAGAGGGTGGGGTCCATGGTGCCCAGGATGGAGGCCGTCGGAGAGGGTGGGGTCCATGGTGCCCAGATGAAGGCCGTCGGAGAGGGTGGGGTCCATGGTGCCCAGAATGGAGGCCGTCGGAGAGGGTGGGGTCCATGGTGCCCAGGATGGAGGCCGTCGGAGAGGGTGGGGTCCATGGTACCCGAGATGGAGGCCGTCGGAGAGGGCGGGGTCCATGGTGCCCAGAATGGAGGCCGTCGGAGAGGGTGGGGTCCATGGTACCCGGGATAGAGGCCCTGTTGCCGATCAGAATTGCAATGAAGAGGCCTTGGTGGAGAAACATATTATTTATAAGTTATTTAACTTATTTGTTTTAAATTAATTGAAAAGATTAAGACTAAATTGAAAAGCAGCAGTCCTACATTTGAATTAAAATTATATAACAATTTTATTATAAATTGCATTATAAATTAGAATTTAAATCAAAGTTTAATGATATGATAATCAATGTTAAGAATAATCAATAATGTTTTTTTTTACATATTTTTCGATGACCTCAGATGACCTCAGATGACCTCGATCTCGATGACCCCAGAAAAAGAAGTCAAAATAACATTTGTTTATTCGCAACATTATTTTATCATGTATTTAAAGAACATTATAGGTAAGGTGGGGATTCAAGGTTCTCACCCACCGACAAGTAACAAAAAGAAAGGGTATTATTACAGCGAGCCTTCCTCAGGCTTTCTGAGAAAACAGAAAGGCTCGCTGTAATAATACCCTTTCTTTTTGTTACTTGTCGGTGGGTGTAGACCTTGAACTACATTTGTTATATTAATTAAATTATTTTTCATCAAACTGAATTAAATTCTGATAGTTATACTAGAATGCTACGCCGGCCGGGTACCATGCGCACATCTCCAATCTTTACTTTTAGTACACTCTACTATTATTATTTAAATTTAATTTATTTAAGGGGGGGGGGGGGGGTACACCATTTTGGTCAAAAATATGTCGAATTTTTTTTATGATCTATTATAATGCACCATTGAATGGTGTTTCCAAATCTGAAAACCGCTATTTAATAGCTCTTTTAGTTTTTAAGTTATAACAATTTCCATTTAGGGATTCCTATTGAAATTACTATTACTATGTATAATGAAAGGTCGATTATCTCAAAATATTTTTTTTATGAAATTGTCAACTTCAAAACCCTACTACTTCTACAATTTTTGAGCAATTAGTCTGAAACTTTCTGTGGGTGTCTACATAGCCACCCTGCATAAAAGTATCAGACAACTTTTCGAAATTATTTGTTAATAAAATTTAATACTATTTATAACAAACCTAAAAATTAGGCATAAATTTGCAGCGCCACCTAGCGGTGCAGAATTATTTTCACAAAATTTCGCCTGATAGTTATGTTGCCCCATCTTTGATCTATCATATAAAAAAACTTTCATGTGATTAGATTCAAAACTGTAAAAGCCTTAGGGTTTTAAGCGCAACCAAGTTTTTTTTGTTGTTAACTAGTATTAACTAATATTAAATAGCGAAAAATAAAAATTTTCTAACCTGTCATGTAGAATAGCATCTTAGGCACTTATATTCCAAATTATAGCCAAAACCAAACAATTTTGAAACGCTGAGAGTGATAAATCGAAGAGTTGTCCGAAAATGGTGTACCCCCCCCCCCCCCCCCCCTTAATTTATTTATTTATTTGGGTTATCGGGCCGAGACCCATTGTACATACTGATATATCATATCACTGAGATTTTAATCCAGGCATATTGCCTATATTGCCTGCCGTACAAATACTTAAGACAAATAAAATCAAATAATAGTGAATTAACGATTATTCAATTAACGATTATTGAAACGATTATTACACCCTGAAACGATTATTACACCCTGAAACGATTATTACACCCTGAAACGATTATTACACCCTGAAACGATTATTACACCCTGAAACGATTATTACACCCTGAAACGATTATTACACCCTGAAACGATTATTACACCCTGAAACGATTATTACACCCTGAAACGATTATTACACCCTGAAACGATTATTACACCCTGAAACGATTATTACACCCTGAAACGATTATTACACCCTGAAACGATTATTACACCCTGAAACGATTATTACACCCTGAAACGATTATTACACCCTGAAACGATTATTACACCCTGAAACGATTATTACACCCTGAAACGATTATTACACCCTGAAACGATTATTACACCCTGAAACGATTATTACACCCTGAAACGATTATTACACCCTGAAACGATTATTACACCCTGAAACGATTATTACACCCTGAAACGATTATTACACCCTGAAACGATTATTACACCCTGAAACGATTATTACACCCTGAAACGATTATTACACCCTGAAACGATTATTACACCCTGAAACGATTATTACACCCTGAAACGATTATTACACCCTGAAACGATTATTACACCCTGAAACAATTATTACACCCTGAAACAATTATTACACCCTGAAACGATTATTACACCCTGAAACGATTATTACACCCTGAAACGATTATTACACCCTGAAACGATTATTACACCCTGAAACGATTATTACACCCTGAAACGATTATTACACCCTGAAACGATTATTACACCCTGAAACGATTATTACACCCTAAACGATTATTACACCCTGAAACAATTATTACACCCTGAAACGATTATTACACCCTGAAACGATTATTACACCCTGAAACGATTATTACACCCTAAACGATTATTACACCCTGAAACGATTATTACACCCTGAAACGATTATTACACCCTGAAACAATTATTACACCCTGAAACAATTATTACACCCTGAAACGATTATTACACCCTGAAACGATTATTACACCCTGAAACGATTATTACACCCTGAAACGATTATTACACCTTGAAACAATTATTACACCCTGAAACGATTATTACACCCTGAAACGATTATTACACCCTGAAACGATTATTACACCCTGAAACGATTATTACACCCTGAAACGATTATTACACCCTGAAACGATTATTACACCCTGAAACGATTATTACACCCTGAAACGATTATTACACCCTAAACGATTATTACACCCTGAAACGATTATTACACCCTGAACACGAGGAGAAATCTAAAACACAAGAAAATGTTAAGAATTAACCGACTAAGATTCTACTTATATGCCTACAATTATAAATGATTAATTATAAATTATAATCATTAAATTCTTGGAATTTATAATACGCAATTTAAGATTAATATGTAATGTATAATATTGTACATAAATATATATAATGATACTAATATTGAACAACATCCTGATAGCATTTTTGTAGGCTACCATTAGATCACATTACACTGACACTACCCTATTCATGAATACATTAAACACATTAAAGTACATAATATATACAGTATAAAAACACATTAAACATTTAAAAACACCTCAAAAAATTGGTCCCTGTCTCCCCCCCCCCCCCCCCCCCCCTTTAGTATTGATCATCGCACTACAAAAAGTTTAAATATAAATATAATATTCAAATGCAACAATAAAAATGTTAACAGCTAGATTTATAATTAAAAATGAATTTGATACCGACGTGTTCAGTTTTAACAGATTTATTACAGTAGGAATTGCCTAGGGTTAGAACCAAGCCACATATATTCAATGTGATACATCATATTTATGACAGGAAACTAATTGAATTGTAATAAAACGCATAAATCAAGCGCCTTTCATTATTCAGACTCTAAATACCCCAGGCAATTAATTCCATTTCATTTACATAAATTAGGCTAATTGTATGCCGGAATAAAAAACAACAAATCATTTAATTTTTAATTTAAACAAATCTACATACCGTAGCAGATCTGAGTCGGCAATGACGTCCAGGTGGGATCAAACTGGTGACCTCCGGGTTGGAAGTCTGACGCTCTAACCATTCAGCTAGCGGCTCAGGTAAAATATAGACCTGGAAATACTATCTGATACATTGTATGACTCAATTTACCTCCTCATGGCCTCCCATCTGTCAATACCATCATATGCTGCCACTGTGCTCAACCCTTCTGTTGGCCGTCTTTAAGTTGCTTTAGGTCTCAGTTGAACCTATTGTATGAGACCGCGCACTGCGCACTCTACTGTATTGGACCGAGCACCGAGCGCCGTGCACCGCGCACCGCGCACCGCGCACCGCGCACAGCGCACCGCGCACCGCGCACCGCGCACCGCGCACAGCGCACCACACACCGCGCACCGCGCACCGAGCACCGCGCACCGCGCACCGCGCACCGCGCACCGCGCACCGCGCACCGCGCACCGCGCACCGCGCACCGCGCACCGCGCACAGCGCACCACACACCGCGCACCGCGCACCGAGCACCGCGCACCGCGCACCACACACCGCGCACCGCGCACTCGCCAATGGTTATCAAGTTATCAGGCGATACCCTGTCATTATTGAGGAGCTTTTCAAAGTGGGCCTTCCAACCATTGAGGCGATCGGCTGGTGATTCAGCCTTAACCCTATTAAACCCGGGGGGGGGGGGGGGGGTCAATATGACCCCCCCCCGTGGTTTTTTTTATTATAATTCTGAAACGACCGCAGTTGGGAATCTGAAATTTTATGACTTTTCCTAAAAATCTATTGTCTTCCTTGTAGTGAAAACCGTTTTAAAAAATATTGGGTAGTTTTCGAGTTATAGCACCATTTTTTAACCCTACTTTTGGCACTTTTTTTGAGACGTTTTTTGAAAATTACATTTCATTAAATATTAATTGTAACATCTCTATTTTTGATTTACACCGGTTTTTTTGTGTTCGCAATTGCATGGAATTCATATAAATTGATTTAAAAATTTCAAACTTGTTTTTTTCGGCGGGTGCCAAATTTTGGTGCCAGCACCAAATTTTGAAATATGTCAATTTTGTAAATTGATTGTTTGAAACTTGTTTTTTACGCAATTGGGGTTCTTTTAGGGTTCTGGATTCGATAAAATATATACGAGTTGCACCAAGCGTATCAAACTTGTATTTTTCGGTGCTTTGTGCAAATTTTGGTGCTAGCACTACTACTACTATGATCGGCATGCTGCATTGCAGCTGCATTTTTAAGAATGCTGTGCCGGCTTGTCAACAAAATTGCACCGCCACAACTCCCTATCACCCATGACATTTGCTAGATCATCCGCATCTTTAAGGCCAGTGTCCTTTAAGATGCGTCTCAAGAAAGTCATGGGCTGTCCACCATGCTTATTCACTCCATGAGGCTGCCAAAGTACAAGATTATGCACTGGCTGGTCCTCACGGCGAAAGCAATGTCCTGCACGAAATAGCTAGCACGAAATTTTGAAAATCCATTATTCAATATATAAAATTGCTTGTGACAATTTATTTCTTGCGTTTTAGAGGTTTATGGCTGTTCTGAATTCAGTGGAATATATAATTATCGAACTAGACATCTCAAACTTGTACTTTTCGGAAGTGGGTGAAAATGTTGTGCTAGCACCAAATTTGAAAACCATCAAATATATCAATTGATTGTGTCCCCTAGTTTCTTGCGGTATACGGGTTTGTTAGGGTTCTGAATTCAATGGAATCAGTAAAAATTTCATAAGAGTTTTCAAACTTGTATTTTTCGCCGGTGGGTGAAAATTGTTGTGCCAGCACCACATTTTGGAAAATGAGTAAATTGATCAGTAGATAGTATGACCTTGTTTCTTGCGTTATACGGGTTTATGAGGGTCCTGAATCCGATGGAATCAATAAAAACAGCACTGGACATCGCAAACTTGTATTTTTTGGTGATGGGTACGAAATTTGGTACTAGCACCAAAATTTGCCAAATTACGCCGAAAAATACAAGTAGCAATGATCTGGCATATTAGAAATGTATTCCATTAGAATCAACGCCCTAGAAAACCTGAAAATGTGAATTTATAGCATCGTACAGTATAAGTGGATTAAAAATGTTGTGTTCTAACTGAAAAGTGCTGGTTACTTGTTTTTTTTTCAATTTTTTGCTACGCCGAGACGACTAAACAGCCAGTTATGGTAATTATATCATTTTTAAATATTTTGCAATGTATTTTGCGCCCCAGAAAACCTGTATTAAAAAACAATTAGCCGAAAAAATTCTAAATCAAATTTTGTGAAAATTGTGCACTACTTGTAATTTTGGTGCTGCAATATAACCACCCCAGTACATTTTTTCGAAAACTTTTTTTTCGGTCCAATCCAGACTAGTGATACCTACGTACAAACAATTCGTTAATTTTGTTAATATTTGTAGATTTTAGAGGTGAGGGTCAATTTGACCCCCCCCCCCCCCCCCCCCCCCCCCGGTATTTGTACAGCATTTTATAGCCCGGTACTAATAGGGTTAACCTTGATGGTTGGTTGGCTTTTCCGCCCAGTAACCAAGTTGGTCGATTTCCATGCCTGGGATGATTGCCCGCTGTTGTCAGCATCATTGATGGTATCAACCTGTTGGTTTATTAGCTCCTGTATCACTATGGTAGCAGCAGTAATCCTGATTTCTGTTTGCCTCCCCTCTATATTATAGTGCAGATAATATTAGTGATAACAAGATAAACGAATTAGCAAATAAGATTACACAAGGCAATGAGAACACTCCTAGGGGTAGGAAACTGCATTTCTAACAGTGAGACAATAACCCAACACAAATGTAGTAATTACATTATACATTTGTATTACAAAGCAATTACATGCAAAGTATTACAAATAATTGTAACAATTATTAAACAAGATAGACGCCGCCAACAAACGACAAGACCAACATGATAACCAGCTGATAATAACCGAAAAAAAACATTAAAATTATACATGGGGAAAAAAGAAGAGAAAACAATATCGCTCAGGGTGGACATAGGATTTTAGCACTGCCGCTACGAAGTTACATAAGATAACAGGCAATGATGAAAATTAACTTTTATATAGTTACATAAGATAACACGTTCGTGGGGCCTTCGCGCAGCACGAGGCCCAGTTATGAGATATAAATTAAAATTGAGCGACTGTATCACAAAATCAGGTTTTGAGAAATTTACCGACACCACCAATCAAAGAAAGGGGGACAGTACGTGTTTACCCCTTTTAATCCCCCCACCCCCCCCCCCCCACCCTTCTCAACCACCAATACATAACCGCGACATCTACCACCCACGGAAGGGTAGAACGAACTTATTTCCAATCGCACGTTCAATATGCAAAGCCAGGTGGTTTATAGGAATATAATAAACGCAGTACTCGTCTTAATTATTATAAGCGTCGTTCAATCGTTGCGCTCGTCCAGAGTAAGTCGTCCCCCCCCCCCCCCCCCCTATCAGAAAGATTTACTCAACAAAAAATAGTGTAAATAAATAAACAACTACAAGGATAAGAGGACATGTGTAGGAAAGCGTGTCTGGGTGGGTTTGTTAGTATTAGGGTGCACAATATCGACGCACGCGCAGGAATGTGTGATGTTTAATAGCACCGCATTACCGCGTTAGAAAGAATCCCCAATTGGAAAAAATAAATAAATTAAACGCGTTTCGTTATGTTCCTCGACTTATATTATTCTCTCCACGGACGCTTAGCTGCTAGACAGGTAGATCTAGTCCCCCACAACAACGGTCATACCAATCAATCAATCAATCAATCATCAATCAATCAATCAATCAATCAATCAATCAATCAATCAATCAATCAATCAATCAATCAATCAATCAATCAATCAATCAATCAATCAATCAATCAATCAATCAATCAATCAATCAATCAATCAATCAATCAATCAATCAATCAATCAATCAATCAATCAATCAATCAATCAATCAATCAATCAATCAATCAATCAATCAATCAATCATATATATCGTATATTACATATATATACATTACATTACATTACATTACATTACATTACATTACATTACATTACATTACATTACATACATTACATTTATATACAATCGTATATTAGTTTTATTTATAAATTGAAATATCACGAATAAATAGGCATATTAGCTGATTAGTGAACTATCATATGTGTTGGACCATATATATATTATTATATATTGGACCTTATCAAAATAGCGGTTGTACTGGGGCGGTATTTGTTGTTCTCTAACCCACTGCAAGCGCATTTGAGGGGCCGGTATGTTTTAATAACTTCTGGTACAACGGGATGCAGTATTACAGCGCCAAGTAGATTTAATCTGTTCAGAATATTCCGGACGCTAAGTTCATGTCATTCCCGATAAGTCGGAACTTTACAAAACTCGTGGATAAAACCGCGTGTAGCAGAGAACAGATAAATTGGGTTGAATTGCAAAACAGAATAATATGGAACTGTAAGTGGAACTGCGGCGATTTGGGTTTTTTTTTATGGTGAATAGTCAGCCTGTCCGCGATATGTTCAGCTGCCCTTTTTAATGGGTTGCAGGTACAAATAAAATACACATTGCAGTTACTAAAATAAAAGTGGCGCATATTATTGTACATTATTACAACAACAATTATATAAATGCAATATGCCTGATCCCTATTAATGTACTTTGTACCGCCAATTCTGTAATTCAATAACGCAAAGCCGCGTTTACTGTACAGCAGCACGTAATATATTTGATACTTATTAATATACTAACTAGACTAACAAAGCGCAAGGCCTATACTTACCGAAATAAATTAACTTTCAGTTAAATACAATATACTTGTTTGCTCTGTAAAAATTTTAATTAAAAACAATCCTGCCATTTAATATACCTAATTAGCATGGTTGCGTAAGCAGTATGAATTGGAATGAAATTGTGAAATAATTTATTTAAACTATTATGTACATTTAGATTAAATAATAATACAGTAAGTTGGCCTACAGAAATAAACATTGATATTCGGAACAGTAAAACAATAATTTATTTCATTCATTCAACTAACCAGAGAGACTCATAGCTGCAGTGAATATTAACATCCCGACGTTACTTTAGTAATAATATTAATGTCATTGAAAACGATACCTAAATACACCTCCACTCTCCAGCCAGCCAGTTGAATGGAGAGTGAGTGAATGGATGGGGAATTAATGCTATCCTACCAGCAGCAGCAGCAGTCTGCCTCTTACAAGCAAGGCTGAGTGAATACCTCAAGTGTTGCTGGGAAACAAGCCAACTTGGTTGTTAACCAATAAATGAGCAGTATTTAATGAGAATCAATTTTTTAAGCCGTTTTAATTACTTTAGATCAATTAAAGACACAATTATTAAAGCAAATCACTTGAACTAATTAAAAACTATAATAGAATGGAGTATGTGGATTACATCTGTATAATTTTTAAGTATAATTATTGAAGTCTTATACTGTAAAACAATTAATTTCCTTTAAAAGGCAGGTTGAAAATGGTGTTTTTACCGTAATCAACTTAATTAACTAATTAACTGCTATTATCATAGCTTGTACGCGCTTTTGAAGACCTTTAGCAGTTTAACCTGCCAAAATTTATATGTCTTTTGGTTTATAAATATACTTTAGAAGTTGACAAATATTTAATACCAATAAACACAACATTAGCAGAAGCCAGCCTAGTGCGCGTCCATTCACCCGCTGGATATACCCGGGGGGCTGGATTCTGAGGGCTTAGATTATTATTGCAGTGTAAGCTTACTGTATTATTCGATTGATCGTTAATAAATAATTTCTGACTAATATTATTCACTTTCGGGAAATATTAACAGTTCATTTAGGACGTGGCGCTCTATCTAGATAAACAGAGATATGACTTATACTAATCACAACGGTAAGTCGGTAAGGCTTATAATTCACGTATGAGGCGCATTCTTTAGGAAATGCTTAGTTATCAGTCACAATCATGCACACTACCGGTAACACACAATACTGCCGACCGTCAATGAATTTTATCATATATAAAGAGAACAGCAACGGATTCATGTAGTGCTTATCAAATAGCATTAAATTCACTACAAACCACAATAATATAAGTCGCAATTGCTATATATATAACCCGTCTCTCTAACCTGTAGTGTATCAAGAAAATTGGGAAATTTGGGTTCTTTATAAATGTTCTCCAAATAATAATATTCAACCAAAACACAACAGTAAATAGCATTAAGACGGTAGGTTAAGATGGTAACACTGTTTGACTGGACCGATATGTGATATGATATGTTAAGAACTGATTGCACTGATAACAGTTATACGCTCTATAATTTAAGCCTACTAATGTTTCTTCTAAAGTATGAAAACGAGTTGACTCTAGAGCCGGTGTTTCTGGCCTAGATACAAACAACACAACAGTATCAAGAAAAACAGTAAGACTGAACACTCCCAGTATGATCGGCAGAAAAGCTCCACATCGACAGAAAAAATCGCTCTGATTGGCTTAAGCTAAACAAAGATGTTTATATTCCTCGTCCATCTCCTTACAGACTCGTGGCCACCATTAAGTATAACTGTGAGCGTGTAGATGTTTAGATTCCTCGTCCATCTCCTTACAGACTCGTGGCCACCATCAAGTATAACTGTGAGCGTGGAGATGTTTATATTCCTCGTCCATCTCCTTACAGACTCGTGGCCACCATCAAGTATAACTGTGAGCGTGGAGATGTTTATATTCCTCATCCATTGTCTTACAGACTCGTGGCCACCATTAAGTATAACTGTGAGCGTGTAGAAGTTTATATTCCTCGTCCATTGTCTTACAGACTCGTGGCCACCATTAAGTATAACTGTGAGCGTGGAGATGTTTATATTTCTCGTCCATCTCCTTACAGACTCGTGGCCACCATTAAGTATAACTGTGAGCGTGTAGGTGTTTATATTACTCGTCCATCTCCTTACAGACTCGTGGCCACCATTAAATATAACTGTGAGCGTGGAGATGTTTATATTCCTCGTCCATCTCCTTACAGACTCGCGGCCACCATTGAGTATAACTGTGAGCGTGTAGATGTTTATATTCCTCGTCCATTGTCTTACAGACTCGTGGCCACCATTAAGTATAACTGTGAGCGTGTAGAAGTTTATATTCCTCGTCCATCTCCTTACAGACTCGTGGCCACCATTAAGTATAACTGTGAGCGTGTAGAAGTTTATATTCCTCGTCCATTGTCTTACAGACTCGTGGCCACCATTATGTATAACTGTGAGCGTGTAGATGATTATATTCCTCGTCCATTGTCTTACAGACTCGTGGCCACCATTAAGTATAACTGTGAGCGTGTAGATGTTTATATTCCTCGTCCATCTCCTTACAGACTCGTGGCCACCATTAAGTATAACTGTGAGCGTGTAGATGTTTATATTCCTCGTCCATTGTCTTACAGACTCGTGGCCACCATTAAATATAACTGTGAGCGTGTAGATGTTTATATTCCTCGTCCATCTCCTTACAGACTCGTGGCCACCATTAAGTATAACTGTGAGCGTGTAGAAGTTTATATTCCTCGTCCATCTCCTTACAGACTCGTGGCCACCATTAAGTATAACTGTGAGCGTGTAGAAGTTTATATTCCTCGTCCATCTCCTTACAGACTCGTGGCCACCATTAAGTATAACTGTGAGCGTGTAGATGTTTATATTCCTCGTCCATTGTCTTACAGACTCGTGGCCACCATTAAATATAACTGTGAGCGTGTAGATGTTTATATTCCTCGTCCATCTCCTTACAGACTCGTGGCCACCATTAAGTATAACTGTGAGCGTGTAGAAGTTTATATTCCTCGTCCATCTCCTTACAGACTCGTGGCCACCATTAAATATAACTGTGAGCGTGTAGATGTTTATATTCCTCGTCCATTGTCTTACAGACTCGTGGCCACCATTAAATATAACTGTGAGCGTGTAGATGTTTATATTCCTCGTCCATCTCCTTACAGACTCGTGGCCACCATTAAGTATAACTGTGAGCGTGTAGAAGTTTATATTCCTCGTCCATCTCCTTACAGACTCGTGGTCACCATTAAGTATAACTGTGAGCGTTGAGATGTTTATATTCCTCGTCCATTGTCTTACAGACTCGTGGCCACCATTAAGTATAACTGTGAGCGTGTAGAAGTTTATATTCCTCGTCCATTGTCTTACAGACTCGTGGTCACCATTAAGTATAACTGTGAGCGTGTAGAAGTTTATATTCCTCGTCCATCTCCTTACAGACTCGTGGTCACCATTAAGTATAACTGTGAGCGTTGAGATGTTTATATTCCTCGTCCATTGTCTTACAGACTCGTGGCCACCATTAAGTATAACTGTGAGCGTGTAGATGTTTATATTCCTCGTCCATCTCCTTACAGACTCGTGGCCACCATTAAGTATAACTGTGGTGTAGATGTTTATATTCCCCGTCCATCTCCTTACAGACTCGTGGCCACCATTAAGTATAACTGTGAGCGTGGAGATGTTTATATTCCTCGTCCATCTCCTTACAGACTCGTGGCCACCATTAAGTATAACTGTGGTGTAGATGTTTATATTCCCCGTCCATCTCCTTACAGACTCGTGGCCACCATTAAGTATAACTGTGAGCGTGGAGATGTTTATATTCCTCGTCCATCTCCTTACAGACTCGTGGCCACCATTAAGTATAACTGTGAGCGTGTAGATGTTTAGATTCCTCGTCCATCTCCTTACAGACTCGTGGCCACCATTAAGTATAACTGTGAGCGTGGAGATGTTTATATTCCTCGTCCATCTCCTTACAGACTCGTGGCCACCATTAAGTATAACTGTGAGTGTGTAGATGTTTATATTCCTCGTCCATCTCCTTACAGACTCGTGGCCACCATTAAGTATAACTGTGAGTGTGTAGATGTTTATATTCCTCGTCCATTGTCTTACAGACTCGTGGCCACCATTATGTATAACTGTGAGCGTGGAGATGTTTATATTCCTCGTCCATTGTCTTACAGACTCGTGGCCACCATTAAGTATAACTGTGAGCGTGGAGATGTTTATATTCCTCGTCCATTGTCTTACAGACTCGTGGCCACCATTAAGTATAACTGTGAGCGTGGAGATGTTTATATTCCTCGTCCATCTCCTTACAGACTCGTGGCCACCATTAAGTATAACTGTGAGCGTGGAGATGTTTATATTCCTCGTCCATTGTCTTACAGACTCGTGGCCACCATTAAATATAACTGTGAGCGTGGAGATGTTTATATTCCTCGTCCATCTCCTTACAGACTCGTGGCCACCATTAAATATAACTGTGAGCGTGTAGATGTTTATATTCCTCGTCCATTGTCTTACAGACTCGTGGCCACCATTAAGTATAACTGTGAGCGTGGAGATGTTTATATTCCTCGTCCATTGTCTTACAGACTCGTGGCCACCATTAAATATAACTGTGAGCGTGTAGATGTTTAGATTCCTCGTCCATCTCCTTACAGACTCGTGGCCACCATTAAATATAACTGTGAGCGTGGAGATGTTTATATTCCTCGTCCATCTCCTTACAGACTCGTGGCCACCATTAAATATAACTGTGAGCGTGTAGATGTTTATATTCCTCGTCCATTGTCTTACAGACTCGTGGCCACCATTAAGTATAACTGTGAGCGTGGAGATGTTTATATTCCTCGTCCATTGTCTTACAGACTCGTGGCCACCATTAAATATAACTGTGAGCGTGTAGATGTTTAGATTCCTCGTCCATCTCCTTACAGACTCGTGGCCACCATTAAATATAACTGTGAGCGTGGAGATGTTTATATTCCTCGTCCATCTCCTTACAGACTCGTGGCCACCATTAAATATAACTGTGAGCGTGTAGATGTTTATATTCCTCGTCCATTGTCTTACAGACTCGTGGCCACCATTAAGTATAACTGTGAGCGTGTAGATGTTTATATTACTCGTCCATTGTCTTACAGACTCGTGGCCACCATTAAGTATAACTGTGAGCGTGGAGATGTTTATATTCCTCGTCCATTGTCTTACAGACTCGTGGCCACCATTAAATATAACTGTGAGCGTGTAGATGTTTAGATTCCTCGTCCATCTCCTTACAGACTCGTGGCCACCATTAAATATAACTGTGAGCGTGGAGATGTTTATATTCCTCGTCCATCTCCTTACAGACTCGTGGCCACCATTAAATATAACTGTGAGCGTGTAGATGTTTATATTCCTCGTCCATTGTCTTACAGACTCGTGGCCACCATTAAATATAACTGTGAGCGTGTAGATGTTTAGATTCCTCGTCCATCTCCTTACAGACTCGTGGCCACCATTAAATATAACTGTGAGCGTGTAGATGTTTATATTCCTCGTCCATTGTCTTACAGACTCGTGGCCACCATTAAATATAACTGTGAGCGTGTAGATGTTTAGATTCCTCGTCCATCTCCTTACAGACTCGAGGCCACCATTAAATATAACTGTGAGCGTGGAGATGTTTATATTCCTCGTCCATTGTCTTACAGACTCGTGGCCACCATTAAATATAACTGTGAGCGTGTAGATGTTTAGATTCCTCGTCCATCTCCTTACAGACTCGTGGCCACCATTAAATATAACTGTGAGCGTGGAGATGTTTATATTCCTCGTCCATTGTCTTACAGACTCGTGGCCACCATTAAATATAACTGTGAGCGTGTAGATGTTTAGATTCCTCGTCCATCTCCTTACAGACTCGTGGCCACCATTAAATATAACTGTAAGCGTGGAGATGTTTATATTCCTCGTCCATTGTCTTACAGACTCGTGGCCACCATTAAATATAACTGTAAGCGTGTAGATGTTTATATTCCTCGTCCATCTCCTTACAGACTCGTGGCCACCATTAAGTATAACTGTGAGCGTGGAGATGTTTATATTCCTCGTCCATTGTCTTACAGACTCGTGGCCACCATTAAGTATAACTGTGAGCGTGGAGATGTTTATATTCCTCGTCCATTGTCTTACAGACTCGTGGCCACCATTAAATATAACTGTGAGCGTGTAGATGTTTAGATTCCTCGTCCATCTCCTTACAGACTCGTGGCCACCATTAAGTATAACTGTGAGCGTGGAGATGTTTATATTCCTCGTCCATTGTCTTACAGACTCGTGGCCACCATTAAATATAACTGTGAGCGTGGAGATGTTTATATTCCTCGTCCATCTCCTTACAGACTCGTGGCCACCATTGAGTATAACTGTGAGCGTGGAGATGTTTATATTCCTCGTCCATTGTCTTACAGACTCGTGGCCACCATTAAATATAACTGTGAGCGTGGAGATGTTTATATTCCTCGTCCATCTCCTTACAGACTCGTGGCCACCATTGAGTATAACTGTGAGCGTGGAGATGTTTATATTCCTCGTCCATCTCCTTACAGACTCGTGGCCACCATTGAGTATAACTGTGAGCGTGTAGATGTTTATATTCCTCGTCCATTGTCTTACAGACTCGTGGCCACCATTAAATATAACTGTGAGCGTGGAGATGTTTATATTCCTCGTCCATCTCCTTACAGACTCGTGGCCACCATTGAGTATAACTGTGAGCGTGGAGATGTTTATATTCCTCGTCCATCTCCTTACAGACTCGTGGCCACCATTAAGTATAACTGTGAGCGTGTAGATGTTTATATTCCTCGTCCATCTCCTTACAGACTCGTGGCCACCATTAAATATAACTGTGAGCGTGTAGATGTTTAGATTCCTCGTCTATCTCCTTACAGACTCGTGGCCACCATTAAATGTAACTGTGAGCGTGGAGATGTTTATATTCCTCGTCCATCTCCTTACAGACTCGTGGCCACCATTAAATATAACTGTGAGCGTGTAGATGGTTAGATTCCTCGTCTATCTCCTTACAGACTCGTGGCCACCATTAAGTATAACTGTGAGCGTGGAGATGTTTATATTCCTCGTCCATTGTCTTACAGACTCGTGGCCACCATTAAATATAACTGTGAGCGTGTAGATGTTTAGATTCCTCGTCCATCTCCTTACAGACTCGTGGCCACCATTAAATATAACTGTGAGCGTGGAGATGTTTATATTCCTCGTCCATCTCCTTACAGACTCGTGGCCACCATTAAATATAACTGTGAGCGTGTAGATGGTTAGATTCCTCGTCTATCTCCTTACAGACTCGTGGCCACCATTAAGTATAACTGTGAGCGTGGAGATGTTTATATTCCTCGTCCATCTCCTTACAGACTCGTGGCCACCATTAAATATAACTGTGAGCGTGTAGATGTTTAGATTCCTCGTCTATCTCCTTACAGACTCGTGGCCACCATTAAGTATAACTGTGAGCGTGTAGAAGTTTATATTCCTCGTCCATTGTCTTACAGACTCGTGGCCACCATTAAGTATAACTGTGAGCGTGGAGATGTTTATATTCCTCGTCCATTGTCTTACAGACTCGTGGCCACCATTAAATATAACTGTGAGCGTGTAGATGTTTAGATTCCTCGTCCATCTCCTTACAGACTCGTGGCCACCATTAAATATAACTGTGAGCGTGGAGATGTTTATATTCCTCGTCCATTGTCTTACAGACTCGTGGCCACCATTAAGTATAACTGTGAGCGTGTAGATGTTTAGATTCCTCGTCCATCTCCTTACAGACTCGTGGCCACCATTAAGTATAACTGTGAGCGTGGAGATGTTTATATTCCTCGTCCATTGTCTTACAGACTCGTGGCCACCATTAAATATAACTGTGAGCGTGTAGATGTTTAGATTCCTCGTCTATCTCCTTACAGACTCGTGGCCACCATTAAGTATAACTGTGAGCGTGGAGATGTTTATATTCCTCGTCCATCTCCTTACAGACTCGTGGCCACCATTAAGTATAACTGTGAGCGTGGAGATGTTTATATTCCTCGTCCATTGTCTTACAGACTCGTGGCCACCATTAAATTTAACTGTGAGCGTGTAGATGTTTAGATTCCTCGTCCATCTCCTTACAGACTCGTGGCCACCATTAAGTATAACTGTGAGCGTGGAGATGTTTATATTCCTCGTCCATCTCCTTACAGACTCGTGGCCACCATTA
Source organism: Nemertoderma westbladi (assembly GCA_032718475.1). Classification (NCBI taxonomy): domain Eukaryota; kingdom Metazoa; phylum Xenacoelomorpha; order Nemertodermatida; family Nemertodermatidae; genus Nemertoderma; species Nemertoderma westbladi. The sequence goes on from JAUCBJ010007488.1 coordinate 102,308, forward strand.
AGTATAACTGTGAGCGTGTAGATGTTTATATTCCTCGTCTATCTCCTTACAGACTCGTGGCCACCATTAAGTATAACTGTGAGCGTGGAGATGTTTATATTCCTCGTCCATCTCCTTACAGACTCGTGGCCACCATTAAGTATAACTGTGAGCGTGTAGATGTTTATATTCCTCGTCCATTGTCTTACAGACTCGTGGCCACCATTAAGTATAACTGTGAGCGTGTAGATGTTTAGATTCCTCGTCTATCTCCTTACAGACTCGTGGCCACCATTAAGTATAACTGTGAGCGTGGAGATGTTTATATTCCTCGTCCATTGTCTTACAGACTCGTGGCCACCATTAAGTATAACTGTGAGCGTGGAGATGTTTATATTCCTCGTCCATTGTCTTACAGACTCGTGGCCACCATTAAATATAACTGTGAGCGTGTAGATGTTTAGATTCCTCGTCTATCTCCTTACAGACTCGTGGCCACCATTAAGTATAACTGTGAGCGTGGAGATGTTTATATTCCTCGTCCATCTCCTTACAGACTCGTGGCCACCATTAAGTATAACTGTGAGCGTGGAGATGTTTATATTCCTCGTCCATTGTCTTACAGACTCGTGGCCACCATTAAATTTAACTGTGAGCGTGTAGATGTTTAGATTCCTCGTCCATCTCCTTACAGACTCGTGGCCACCATTAAGTATAACTGTGAGCGTGGAGATGTTTATATTCCTCGTCCATCTCCTTACAGACTCGTGGCCACCATTAAGTATAACTGTGAGCGTGTAGATGTTTATATTCCTCGTCTATCTCCTTACAGACTCGTGGCCACCATTAAGTATAACTGTGAGCGTGGAGATGTTTATATTCCTCGTCCATCTCCTTACAGACTCGTGGCCACCATTAAGTATAACTGTGAGCGTGTAGATGTTTATATTCCTCGTCTATCTCCTTACAGACTCGTGGCCACCATTAAGTATAACTGTGAGCGTGGAGATGTTTAGATTCCTCGTCCATCTCCTTACAGACTCGTGGCCACCATTAAATATAACTGTGAGCGTGGAGATGTTTATATTCCTCGTCCATTGTCTTACAGACTCGTGGCCACCATTAAGTATAACTGTGAGCGTTGAGATGTTTATATTCCTCGTCCATCTCCTTACAGACTCGTGGCCACCATTAAGTATAACTGTGAGCGTGTAGATGTTTAGATTCCTCGTCTATCTCCTTACAAGTATAACTTAAATGAAAGTTGCTAAATCGATTGTATTATGGCGGAGTTTATTTGTAAGTAAAATGATTCGTATTACGGAATTAGTTGTAAGTAAAACTACTCCTATTGTTCGCGCTTTTGAAGACCTTTAGCAGTTTAACCTGCCAAAATTTATATGTCTTTTAGTTAATTAACACACCTTTAGCATACGACAATATTTTATGCTAATAAACAAAACATTAGCCGAAGCCAGCCCATGCGCGATCATTCACCCGATGGATACACCCGGGAGGCTGAATTCGGATGCTTAAATTTTATTATTGCAGTGTAAGATTGCAGTGTAAACCTACTGTATTATTCGATTGATCACTAATATATAATTTCTGACAGATATTATTCACTTTCGGGAAATATTAACAGTTCCTTTAGGACGTGGCGCTCTATCTATTTAAACAGAGCTAGGACTTATACTAAACGCAACGATAAAGCTTATGATTAAAGTATAAGGCGCATTCTTTAGGAAATGCTTTGTTACCAGTCACAAACATACACACTATTCTGCCGACCGTCAGTAAATTTGATCACACATAAAAAGAACAGCAATTGACTCAGGTAGTGTCTACTAAATAACATTAGATTCAATACACACCACATTGATATAAATCGCAATTGTTATATATAGCCTGTCTCTCTAACCTGTAGTGTATCAAGAAAATTGGGCAATTTGGGTGATTTATCAATATTCTCCAAATGACAATATTTCATCAACAAATCGATACAATTAATAACTGACGGTACATAGCAGTACAAACAATATGATTAGTAAGTAAAGTCCGGCCAGCAAGCCAAGACAAGACAAGTTGTGACGAGTTAAGTTAAGTTAGTGAAGGTCCGTGCCGTGTGCCGATTAAACTAGTGACTAGTGACTAGTGACTAGGTAACAGTTATACTTTCTATAATTTAAGCAGTTTTACTAGAGTTCCTCCCAAAAGCTGGTGTTCTGGCGAAAAAGGGGAGCACAACAACAGAATCATATGACTACTGCTCTATACGAGGATACCAACTACCCTTATTCCACGAAGCTCCCGTCCAACACAGAGGATGAGCATACAGATAGGAAATTCAGTTCAGTAGCTCTGGGATAGGTCAAAATCAACGCCAACTCAAATTCTATTGGCCGATCGAACAGAGCCCAGATCCCTTCGCATAGCAAATCAGCCAATCAGCCGGTAGCTTACACTATTCTAGCTAGGTATCCCTTTTTAGAGTATTCCAGCGACTGGGGGGGAACTGGTTGGCAAGGCAAACGAATCAGTTATCCCACAAAAGCTTTTACACCGCTCCCAGAAAATGGGATTTAAGTCTATAAAATATACCAAATCACAGTTTCTAAAATATAAATTACTCTAAACAGTTAGTCTTTCTTGCGCGGACGGCGTTTACGCAGTTTTTTAAAGCTAGCAAGAGTCCTTTTCTCTTTGGGGCGAGCCACTTTACAAGGAGGGCTATAACTCCTGGGTGAAGGGTGCAATATGATTGCATCAGAAGGTATGGGATTACGATCGGTATATCCGCCGGTCGAAGTGCCGGGTTGGGTGACTTCAACTTCGGTGGAGAGGGGTCTAACGACCTTTAGAGCGCGTTTTAAGACGGCCGCTCTTACGGGTCCTTTAAGAGTGGTCTGAACGAGAGCCGTGGGTGGACCATAGGCAGTCAGAAACTTCCTTGGTTTAATGGTTCTTTCCAACTCGCGTTCGCGGGCTTGGTACTCGTAAGGCCGTCGATATACTTCCTGTAACTCGGGGTGCGAGTTGACAAATAAGTCTCCATAATCAGGGTCTTGACGGATAAAGTTTATTAAGTTGTAAGAATGGATGTCACTAGGATTAATGCTCCTGAGAAATTTGCGTACATATTTGGTTGAAATACATTCTCCGACGCGCTTCAGTAGTTCGTAACTTAATATACGTGATTTCTGCTCGACGGAGGCAAATAAATAAGGATGGAACGCATAAACTCCTTCGTAGGCGCGTCCAGGATAATAGCGATGGCGTGAATCACAATGTAAATCAGCGTTCGCTTCCCAAGCTCTGATGTAACGTAGTACAATCATTTCATCTACGCTCTCTAAATCATGATTAAAGGGACAATCAAAGCTGGCGTGTCCTTTTAATTGACAATGATGGCATTGAGTCATAAATTGGGGGCAGACAGCAAAAATGTGCAAATTATTAAGCCGGCAATATGCACAATAGATTTCCATCGACGGTTGCTCGTGGAAATAGGAACAGAGATCGTTTGTGTCCATAGACGTAATATGGTCTCTCGACGCGCACAGCCGACAACGTTGTCGAGAAACATAATTGGCATGGCGATAATCATACGCAGTGAGACACTGTGGACCTTGATACCATTCCAAAATGTAATCGCTGTCGCTACTCCGAGGCGTGGGAGGCTGAATCTCTTCGGATTCTAAGCATATGGGTTCGTCTTCTCCTTGTATAGTTGAGGTAGGCATGGCTGTCTCTTCAAGTGGACCTACCGTCTGAATTTCCACGACAGAATAACCTGTGGGGATTCGAGGTCTTTGGATAACAGAGGAGTGCAGGTTTGTTATACAAATGTCTTTGAAAATAGCAAATCCAGCGCTATCTAACTTCTCCGCAGCTGAGTCTCTTAAGCTGAGCTTGGTCAAAGCGCGGTCTTTGAATTGGCTATCTATGTTGCGAAACGGGGTTAAGAATCGCCGGAAACATTCAAAGCGGATGAATTTATTATGTTCATCTGCTTAGCGAGTTTGTTCCCAAGGATTAATGGATGGGCGCGTATAGTACGACTGCACACATCGGCTAGCCAACCGGAAAGTGCGGTGTTTTCAAAGATCGTGTAGATAGCTAAGGAGGGGCGGAGTGGAACACTCATGAAACTATACACGGCGCCAGGTGCGGTCAACGGTCCGTCAAAGTATAATCGAGAATAATGGTCTCCGTATACTTGTTGATAGTTGATTGGATTTCCGACCTTGGAATTCCATCCGTATTCTTGAAAAGCAAGATGTCCGATGGAAGTTCGTTGCACCTTTGTAATGTTGCTAGACGCATTGGCATACATGGTGCAAAAGAAACCTCGGCCTTCGGCTCAGGGAGCAATCAGCTGAGTATCAACGAAAGGGTATGGAATGTTCTCCATATTCCCGTCATATGCCTAATATGTCTTCCATTGATGGTAGTGGTAGAGAGCAGGGGAAGACCTATGTCGTATTCAGAAATATTCATAAATACGATCTCAGTAGGAGGATTCAATCGTTCGAAGACTATCTCCAAATGAATTTATCCCTAATGCGAGGAGGTAAACACCAGTTCAAAGATATGTTTGTCTCAGTTGTTCTACATAAGATTTATATCTCCAATCATTGAGGGAGGTGAACAACCAGATTTATGACACATAATGGTACCAGTTGTTCACAAACTATCTGCGTGTCCTTTCAGTCCTTGTATCACGGTTGTGGACTTAAGGAAATTATTGATGGTTGATTTTCTAATCAACAACGAGAGGGTGGAAGTTGATATCATAAATATCAACAGAATGTGACATGGACAAGAGGTGCGGACACCAATATGAGCATCCAGATTAACAGTAAGGGATGGGAGGTTTAGTAAGAGGCGGTATGATCAATACCACGATACGGCAATGATTGGTCGATCGTCTCCCGAAGCTCCGAGCGCGTTGGGAAGAGAAGGTGGGACGAAGTATGTTGTATTTTCAATAGCGATGTATAGAGGGATAAAGGGAGTAAAGAGGAGGAAGGATATATGGTAGTATCCATAAGATACCACAATGGACATGTTTCCGTCACATCATCATTCATTCTTGCCCTTTAATTGTGACACTGATCACAATAATTACAGGAAAACGATGAAGGAAGAGAAAATTACAGCCTCCCGAAGGAGACCGCCCGCGAGCACCCGTGCCCCGGGGAAAACTATTCACATCATGGACTCTGGACATTAACCCATGTCTCTTCTCCAGTGTTCTCCTCTATTTGTCTTTACAAGCTTTCTACCAAGTTCTATCTTTCGAGTTGTTTTCGAATACAAATCTCGTGTTCCATTCTCGGTTCATCATGCCGACTCCGCTGGGTATGATATTTAAATAGAACCATTTCCCTCTCTGTATCTACATCGTCCGTATCATGTAAATCGATAGGATGGCCGGTAGTTAAGAAGTCCATATACGTACCATTACGATTCGTATAGCGAGTGGTGAATTTTCGATAGTCCAATTCACGCGCAAGTTGCTCTTGGGACATCGGCGGTTCGATATAACGACCATCGTCCTCCGTAATGGTTGGATCGGCTTCACCGCGTATTAAGCTATCCACAAATGCTTGTAAAGGTAGAGTATATCGCTCCCTAATACCAAGATCATCTTCTATCAACTCCATCATATCTGCTATCTGAGTTTATTAATATCAAATAAGTTTATATTTAGGCGAGCGGGCGTCGCTGCCTACTTCTCTTTGCCCCCGGACAGTGGGATTCTCAGCGCCGATGTACCGTCGTCGCGGTGTTTACGCCAACATGTAGCAACAGCACGACAACGATAACCGGCACAAGTCACTCCACTGTCCGTCCCAAAGGCTTGGATCCACTTAGGTTCTTTCTATAGGAGAGTTGGGCTATTTTTTACGATTGCGACTAGCTACTGTAAACATACTTTAGCCGTAACATTCACCTATAAACGCACAAATTCCACACAACTATCACTAACAGCACACATACAGGCCATTTGTCCGTTAGTCAGTGCCTTCCAGAATGTCACGTTATTACTGTGTATCCTTGGATACTAACAGTGTGCTATATATTCTCTATGCTATGCAATGGGACAAGCTTTCTATTGTTCTTTTAACTTGCTTCTAATTCTAGCGTGGGTGTTGCTATGGTGACATTATGGAATGCTAGCGGTAGAATTAGGGTAATTCTCATGCATACAGATCTGGGATGCTATTTAATAATAATTCTTTAATTGTCAATATCCTCTTTATGCATGATTTTATTAATTTTATCGGCTATTGACTATATGTTGGAGATTCTCGCACTCTAATACACTCAATAGGATGAATCTCCGCTCCCATGATCTATTAATTAATGGAATTTTGGGAATGTTATAAATTGCACAAAATGACAATTTATGAAATTCATTTAAAATATGAATTTAAATTTATTCCCGTGAATTTTATTATTTGATGTTAAGATTGACACAATTTGATTCCAGAGCAGGTCTGGGGACATAGGATCCTTAATTCTATGAAATTTGTCTTTTAAGAGTATCGGTAAGGGCTACGATATCTTAATCGACTAGAATTGTTAATGGATCTGAATTTTACAGATTTTAATAAATATTAAATTAATATTTAAGATGGGCACCGATTTATTCCAGAACTTGTCTGGGGACGTTAACCACTGATTCTAGAATTTGTCTTTCAAGTATATCGGTGGGTGCCGCGATATCTTAATCGACTAGAATTACAGATGGTCAAAAGGTTTAACAGATTTATTTGCATTTTACGCTACTGTTAGAGGGACATCACGCTACTATATGTATTATTTAATATAAGGTAGAAGAGCAATATCGCACGAAGCAATGTCAGTGTGAAGAGGCAAGTCGTTTCCAAGGTCTACCCAGAGCTTGGTTTAGCCGAGACACGAGGATCTGAACTTTGCATTCCTAATACTCTGCCTACCAATAATACTTAAATATAGTAGTGGCTTTATTGTACTTTAATAAGTACGGACATTTCATCTTACTGTAGTCACGTATTTATAATATGATACGGACAGTAAGGAAAGAGAAAAATTATTTCTCGCCGTCACACTAAATATACATTATATATGTAATTACGTAATAAACACTAATATATTGCACTAATCTACCAAATAATCTAAAAATAACATTCTACTAAATAAAATTAAATAAAAACGATTATAATAAAGTACATAATAATGTTCACATATAAAATATAATAAAATAGATAAAATAATATAGTCATACACCCACTCCAGACGTATCACGTTAGGGAGTCCCTAGATGTTTGAGGAATTAGGGAGGTGGTTGTGGGAAGAGTGTCTTGCCTTCCATAGTTTCCGGAGAGTTCTCTGTCTCTTTCCAGTAAACATAAACGACCAACTGGGCGATTGAGTTGTTGAGTCTCGAAGATTATGCCTGGCTTCTTGAAGTTACGCCGCATGACGACAAGTTCTACTGAGCGCACTAAACCATCGTCCGAGAGGTGAGTCTCGATGATACGACCTGTCTGCCACCGTTTACGTGGGAGGTCTGGATCTACAATAAGCACCATATCTCCGGCGCTGACGTTTTCTTGCTGCGCAAACCACTTAGTTCGAAATTGTAGCGTGGGCAGATAATGTTTCTCGAAATGGTCAGCGAAACGACGGGATAGCAGCTGCATAAGTTGCCAAGTTCGACGGCAGTATTCGTCTCCATCGGCAATCTCCGATCGTGGGAGCATGGCTACAGGTTTCTTCAGTAGGAAGTGCGCGGGTGTTAGCGCTTCCAGGGAATCGGGACTCGATGAGACTGGCATAAGCGGTCTCTCGTTGAGATAGGCAGCGATTTCCTCCATTAATGTCCGCAAAAGTTTGTCGGTGAGATACGCGCGGCATGGCACTATAAAGTGAAATGCGGTTTTGACACTTCGAATTAATCTCTCCCAACTTCCTCCCCACCAAGGGGCGTCGGCGGCGTTGAAGGTCCAGCTAGACGCTGTTATCCTTAGCTGGTCGTCCACCTGTCTTTGGTTCCAGTCCTTCACGTAAGCCTGTATTTCGTTGTTGGCACCAATGAAGTTCGTTCCCTTATCCGATCTCATGGTATTACTCGTCCCGAAGCGAGCGATCTGTCGTCGTAAACTTAAGACGAAGCTGTTGGTAGATAGATCGTTCACCATATCGAGATGGATGGCTCTACAAGTCATGCACACGAAGATGACACACCATCTCTTGACTATAGTCCTAGCACGATATACTTCAATAGGGCCAAATAAATCTACACCAGTATTAGTAAAAGGTGGTTCATAGAAGCTTACTCGTTCCCTAGGTAATTCTGCCTCTCGCTGTGTTAAAGGCCTACTGAATGCTTTCCTACAGGGTATGCAGTTCCTAAGAACTTGGTTCAGAGCTCTACGGGGTTTATCAAAATAATAGCGAGTTCGAATTTCGCTAAGAATTCGTTCTCTACCAGCATGATAAAGTTTACTGTGAACATCTACAATCATCTTGATTTGTACTTCAAGATTTCTAATAAGTATGGGGAATTTGGTGTCAAAGGATAAGGGCGCATTGGTGAGTCTTCCTCCAACACGTATTAACCCATCTATCATTGTGCTTGAGAATCGATCCCTTAAGCGCATCTGCGGATTTCTCAACAACAGGAAATACTTTTCGGAATCCTCATAGCATTGCAGGAGTCTCAGTATCTGCTTATTGGTTTCTTCATGCTCCTGGTGACTAATTTTCTCCTTTAGAAAACGGTCAGATGTCTTATATTTGGGTAAATTTTTAATAACATGAACTTGTGCAGATGTCAATGGAGCGTTATCGCTAGTGGTCTTCGTCCTGGAGTAGTGATGATGAAAACATCGTCTTAAATATGTGACGGCTTTACAGAGCCGATTCCAGGAACTGTAATGATGCATTGCTCTCTGCAGCATGGGTGAGATTCCTTGCGAGACGTCTGGTATTCCAGATTTCCAATCTCTATCTCTAATTTCCACAACAGACTTATTTGTGCTGAGGGATTGGGGATCCGAAGCATCATTCCCGGAAGTATGTAATACAGATAGATCGATAGTCGGTTTAAATAACTTCGATTTACTCGCCCGGGTTTTAGGTTTGACTGTCTCCGCTCCCTTGGCTTGTCTAATCTCTGCCGTAGTAAGGTGAGGAGGCCATTCATCCTCTTCCTTGCTCAGGAAGTCGGGTCCACCCAACCAATCTGGAGTATCTATCAGTTCCTGTGGAGTTGCTCCCCTGGAGGCGATATCGGCTGGATTAATCGTACCAGGGCAATGTCTCCATTGATCTATCTTTGTGCGACTAAGAATAATAGCTACTCTGTTAGTAACAAAAACGCTGAACTGACAGACTTCATTGGTTAGATACTCCAACACGAGTAAAGCGTCGGTCCAATAAACCGTTTTCTCCAGTGGATAGTCGATTTGTTCCGTTACGTTCCGGCCGATGGCTGTAGCGTATAAAGCCGCCTTTAACTCCGCTCGAGGAACCTTTAACTTGTTGTTAATCAATGCCTTAGAGGTAACCAAGGCGACTTTGATTCCATCCGGGGTTTCGACTCGCAGATATGCTACTATACCTATTCCCATGTCGCTGGCGTCTCCAAACACATGGAGTTGATAAGAATACGTAGGAAGAACATGGCCAAAATATGCACGGGAAATTATAAAGTTCTCGATGGCAGGTAGAGAATCTTCCCATTTCATCCATTTCTTTAACAATTCTCCCTTAAGCGGATCGTCCCATGAGTGGTTTTCAAGCCACATTTGTTGTACTAAACTCCGAGCAATCAATATAACTGGGCTAATAAATCCCAATGGGTCGAAATAAGTGCTCAGGATGCTTAAACAAATCCGTTTGGTCCGAACTGGATTATCTCGCTGTTTTAACTGAAAAAACAGGATGTCTCTTTCAGTGTCCCACTTCAAGCCTAGCGTCTTGGTTTCAGGAAGATCGTCCTTTATTAAGTCTAGGTCTTTCGTTCCTCGGTCTTCTACCGGTATGGCTTCCAGAAACTCACGGGAGTTGCTAGTGAATTTCGTCAGTCGAAATCCACCTCTTTTCAAACACTCTACCGTTCCTTTCGCGACAGATATGGCTTCTTCTACTGATGGAAGGGACCTTAAATTGTCGTCCATGTATATATTTCGTTTTATGTTGTCTATCACTTCTTTTGAGAAGGAGTCTCGGTTGTCATTCGCAGTGGTTCGCACCACGGAGCAGGCGTTGGAAGGGCTTGATATGATTCCAAAAGCCTGGATGGTCATCCAATACTCTACCGGTTTCTGATTGAGGTCTCCTTCAGGCCACCACAGAAATCTCAGGCTGTCTCTATCTCTATCCAGCGCCTTGACTTGTAAGAACATTCCCTCTATATCTGAGGCGAACGCGATGGAATATTGTCTTAATCTTAAAAGTATTCCCAACAAAGATTGGAGTAAGTTGGGTCCTGGTAACAACTCGGAATTGAGGGATTGGCCCATATATAGGGCGGAGCCATCGAATACGACTCGTACTTCGTGGGGTTTACCGGGTTTGGGAACGTAATGATGTGTTAAGTAATACGTTCTCTCAGTCACTGGTGTTCCTTCCGGTACTTGCTCCACGTATCCCTTTGTTATAAATTTCCTCAGCTGTGTTTGGTACATTTCTTTCACGGAAGCATTAGCTGTAAGGCGTCGATGTAATTGAGCGATTCTTTTCTCTGCCAAGGGTCTGTTATTTATAAATCTAGGTTCTCGTTTTCGAAATGGTAGGCCGATTTCATATCTACCTTGGTCTTTTAGAAAACGTGTAGTTATTTCCTGGATTTGCTTGGCTCTTTCTTCTTCTATCGATAGAGCCTTATCATATAAATTGGGCTCTACCAGTTCCTGAGTAAAGAATCGTACGGCTAGCTCGTCCCGAGTTCTAGCGTTGTAGCGCTCTATCTCATCGTTTAGTTCGTCATTGTAAGCGATGGGTTCCGATGGGCGAATCAGTTGACATAGGTTCACCTGATTTTTCCAAGTTTGGTTTTCTGTAAGTAGGTCGATTGTGTTCTCTTCATCGAAGAGTTGGTAGATGTCGTCATTATCTGAGGAGTATGGTGTTCCCTCAGTTAGTTCGTCCACCTCACTGCTCTCCACTTCCCAATCATTTACTTGGTGTATTTGTTCTTGTGGCATTCTCTCTTCGAGAGTCCTGCGGGAAGGGCCAGTAAAGTACCAACCTACTCTAGTTCTTACTGCATAGGTTTGCAGTGGCTGTGGTTGAGCAGGCCGTTTCTCCAATGTTTCGAGCGCCTCATGCGCGTTTTGGCCGATGAGTATTTGCACTCCAGGATAATCTGTCTGGAATCGAGGTATCTTAAGATGTTGGATGCTCTCATCCTCGTCCCAATTATAAAGGTCTGCTTGAGTAGTGGCGAAGTTCTTTATAGCCGCCATTTTTACCGACCTTATACCTTGTGCTCCTAACTTATCCTGGGGGGTGGACAACACACCTACATAGTAATCTGCCGTTAAGGTAAATTTCCAAACCTGCATAATTCCTGACATATTCAATTTAGTCCGGAATTTGGGTTGTCCAGCAAAGATATCTTCGGCTAATTCTTGATCGATGAATGTTCCTGTGCTGCCGGAGTCAAGGAGTGCGTTCACTATGTAACTTTTGTTAGGACCGTGAACTCTTACCTGCACTACAGGAAATTCTCTGATTCCTACGTTGGAAGTTGGAGCTTTCCAAGATGGTTGTTTGGCAAAAGTAGTTGGGGGAAACTCATTGTTGGTGTCCTTTTCATAAGTAAGTGCTCGATACACTGCGGTATTGATTAGATAACAGGATTCGTTGGCGTCGGAGAATTCGTCAGTATAGAATCCTTCCATCTCAGATTCTTGATCAGTGTCGTTTACATCACTGAATTGGACATGTAGTTCGGGCTCACTTACCTGACTCAGTTTGTCTCGTTAGAACTCACTGTGTAACAAGATGTGATGTTTCGCGCCACACTTTGCACACTTTATGTCGGAGTAACAGGTTCGCCGTTGGTGTCCTGGTCTGAGACAATTATAGCATAACCGCTTGTCCCACACGACTGCACGTCTGTCTACAAGGGATTTCTTTAGAAATTCAGCACACGCACTCAAATGGTGGGTCCCGTCGCACAGCGCACAGTTAGGTTTTATTGTGACGGGATCCAGGAGGGATCCCGATTTATCCGATGTGGTATTTAGTCCACGCGTCCCCGCCGTGTATAAGAGTGAAATAAAGATAACTGAGTTCTGAAGTTCGGTGTATAATAATAGGTTACAGGATATAGATATATTGTGAATTATACGGTAGGCGGGATACGGTAACTAAAGTCCCGTGATCCCCTAACTAAACTAATTGGCTTTACCCTACGCTAGCACTGCTGCACTGAGATAACTGAATCACTGATTAATAGGTTATTGGTTATATTGCACGGTGGCCTTACTGCTACTCAATCGATGCTATTCCCCCCCTCTGATTGGTTAATACCCTTGTTGGCGCCCCGTGGAGTATTCCCGTTCACTCCACCTGTTCTCTCTGGGTTAGGGGTTTGGCCCCTGACCCTCTATTGTGTGCTTCCTTCCCACTCTTATTGGGATGGCACGAGTTGGTTAATTGCCCAATCTCGTGGCTCCCAATATTGCTTATCGGCTTACAACTTTATGGGGTGTTGGCGGGATTGAATAAGCTAACACTCCCCCCCATGCTATCTTCCCGGTAAGAAGATAGCATCAACCAAAAAGTGCGCTACAATCCCGCTGGATCCCGATCTAGTATCGGGTGTGGGGTGGAATTCTTTTCTCTTGGAGCCGGCTTTCCAGGCCGCCCCCTATGGGTATGATAACGCTACCCTGTGTGCCTGGCGTCTCATGTCGGGCCGATCGCGCTCGTCTCTCACACGATTTTTGTTTCCCCAACACTTTCGCCCTTGACTCTCCTTTCACTCTACTCTCGGACTTCTCTGTTCCTTACTCAGCCTCTTACTCCTTCCCCCCCACGCTTGAATTGCGCTCACACTATCTCCACACTATCTCCATACCACCTCTCGCTATCTCTCTTGCCACTCCCTAAGGCTTTAATCTCTAATGCTACCCCTGTGCTATCATACTGTCTACCTACTGCTTACTAACTCTAACTATCTAACTAACTCTGCTAACTACTAACTCTTACTACTTCTAGCTCTAACTGAGAGCCTCTAACTTTCTACTGACTCTAACTCTCTACTAAGTCTAACTAACTCCTACTAACTTTCTACTTCTACCAACTCTACTTGACTCCTCTGAGTCTACCAACTCTGCTTAACTAGCTCTACTAACTCTACTCCACTAGCTCTGCTAACTCTACTCCACTAGCTCTGCTAACTCTACTCCACTCTTCTAACTACGTGGCGCTTGCGGTGCCCACAACCACTCTACTATCTGGCACCCTATGTGCCCTTCTACTACTCAACTACCTCTCTAGCTCTACTACCTGGCACCCTATGTGCCCCCTCTGCTCTACTCTACTACCTGGCACCCTGTGTGCCCTCTCTACTACACTACTACCTCTCTAACTTACTACCTGGCACCCTATGTGCCCGTCTCTACTCTTCTACTCTCTGGCACCCTATGTGCCCGTCTCTACTCCTCTACATCCCCTTTACGTCTTATCGCCTACACGTGACGCTCTGAGTGCCGGCAGAGTGGGTACGTTAATTATGTGAACTACTACTGACTCTACTAACTCTACTAACTCTCTTCTAACTCTACTAACTCTTTTTTGTGCCCGCCACCTCTTGTGCCCGGCACCTTCTAACTCTACTAACTGGCACCCTATGTGCCCTCTCTACTACTCTACACTATCTCTAACTCTCTAACTCTACTACCTGGCACCCTATGTGCCTTCTCTACTACTCAACTCTATCTCTAATTCTCTAACTCTACTGCCTGGCACCCTATGTGCCCGTCTACTACTCTACTCTTTTTGTGCCCGGCACCTCTTGTGCCCGGCACCCACCCTAATTAACATACCTCGCTCTTACATCAAACACATCATCACGCCCGTGCCCCACTAAGTTCAGCGCATTCCCTACTAACTCTAACTACGTGGCGCTTACGGTGCCCACAACCCTCTACTGCTACTACTAACACCCCTAACTAGCGGTACTACGTACCCTCTTACTACTCTAGCTCTCTCTACTAGCTAGCGGTACAACGTACCCTCTTACTACTCTAGCTCTCTCTACTAGCTAGCGGTACAACGTACCCTCTTACTACTCCTACTCTCTAGCCGGTACTTACGTACCCTCTAACTCTTACTCTCTAACCGGTACTTACGTACCCCCTAACTCTAACTAACTAGCGGTACTTACGTACCTACTAACTCTTACTAACTCTCTAACGGTACTACGTACCCCTTAACTCCTACTCTCTAACGGTAGAGAGACTCTCTAACTCTTACTCTAACACTAACTATCAGTGCTAACTGACTAACTAACTAACTCTGACCCTAGGTACTATGTACCTCCTAAATAACTCCTAACTACCTAACTTCTACCTACTTTATTATTTAATTATTTTATTTAATTAAATAATTATTTTATATTTCGTGCGTGGGAAGGGCGTCTCGCCCTCATTCCCACCCCCCTCAGTCCAAAACTTTGGACGACTAAAAACTCTCACGTGCCCCTTCTTCCGGTAGGCACTCTCCTGCTGCCCTCCTATACGTCCTCTAACTCTTCGCCACACTCTCTTTGGTGCTACCTTTGCTGGCCTCCCCCTTCGTATGTGCGCTGGCATTAGAGCCCTCGACGACCCCCGCTCGTCCCTCGGTATACGCGGTGTCTGCCCATGTAATGCCCCCCCGCACTGTGTCAGCCCTGCGTGTGTATGCAACACGCCTCCTTCTACTTTCCCGACTCCTTTGCTCATGGACTTCTCTAACCCTGGTTTAGTCCTTTCACATCCTTTCCCTTTCCAACACTCTCCGGATCTGTGTCCTTTTACCACACATCGATGACATAGTCCGTTTGCGTCTGTGTAGGCTACACGATCTCGTTTGGGCAACGCTTGCCAGTACTTGCAACTCCTGGTCTTATGGGTTCCGTCCCGATGTAATTGACATTGGAATCCTGGGTTATAGCGTTTCCTGTATAGTCCTTCATGTATCGCGCTTAGGTTTATATGTACCGATTTAATGTTTTGGTTGTCTAGACTCGGCCTACTGGGTATATTGGGATTGTTTTTATTTACGGTATTATTTTCCTTCTGTCCCTGCCACGGTGTGGCCCTACTACCAGCTAACTGTGGACTGGTAGTCCCCTGTATGGCCGCGTGTGGTGGTGACTGTCCGCACGACCTGCTCTCGTCCAGGGAGTTCGATATTCTTGCTCCTATCGGGATATATTGTCGATATTGTGATGGGGGAATGTCACCCTGTCCCCCCCCAGCCGGTATGTTTGGTACTGGGGTTGATGTTAATACATTGGGGCCCATACGTCTATCTCCAATAACTCCCCCCTCCCCTGGATATATGTTATGTCCCTGTGTATTATAGTCATGCTGCTGTACCGATATAGGCCTACCTACCTCTCGCCTACCTACCGGTATGTACTCCGCGACTTCCGGGTTTAATCCCGTCGTTCGCGCTACCCCATCGCCTACTCTATCTCTCCCAGCATGGCCTATAATAGTATGTGCAGTAAGGCCTACAGTATGTCCTGCAGTCTGCATGTGCCCTTCCGAACCGAAGTTTATTCTTCGCGAATCTCTAATCTCCCCGCGATTACTGCACTCTCGATCGGCAGCTATATCCCGTCGGGAAGCTTCTCTCCGATCCCCTCTCCTGTTCTCGACTCTGTATTGGTACGTCTTGTACCCCTCTCTTGGCGTGCGGTGCGTTTCTCCGGGGCGACGGCAATCTCCCGAAGTTCGACCCCACTGGCTCCCTGACTCCATCTCTACTATCGACGGTTCGTTATCCGTCTTCGCACTCCTATCATTCGTGGCGACACCTTTTCTACTATCTCCTCTTCGTCTCTTTTCAGTGCAGTATTCCGGCTCGTGAGATCTCTCGTCGACCTCCCGGTTAAACTCCACTGTTCTTCTTCTCTCTTCTGGTCGGGCTCGACGCTTCGCCTGCCCTCTCGCGACGTCAACCTGCCTCTCTCTGCTCGATCGCACGCCGCTGGGGATACTCGCAATCCCCCTATTACTCTCCGTCGCCGGGTGTTGCGGTTTACCTGATTCGGCCCGCGCATTATCCGCTGACGTCTGCGGGACACTCTCTGCCCCCCCTCTCTCTCTACTAACTTCTCGCGGTGGGGTGCCCGTAGCCCCCCCCCACCCGCCACTTCTAACTTCACTACCTCTTACTACACTTCTACACCCCTCTTGTGGGGCATTCTCTGCCCCCCCTCTCTCGCCACTAATCTTATGTGGTGGGGCGCCGGTAGCCCCCCCCCACTCGCCACATCTAACTTCAATATCTCTTACTTCGTCTCTATACCCCTCTCTAGTCGACGCGCTGTCTCTACTACGGCTGGGTCTGTTCACCCCCGCCTCTCTCTCTACTACTGCGTGGCCCACCAGGCCTACTTCGGGTTGGCTCAACCCCGCTACCTCCTGTCTACTAACTGCGTGGCCTACCAGGCCGCCGCCGGGTTGGCTCAACCCTGCCACCTCCTGCCTACTAACTACGTGGCCTACCAGGCCACCGTCTGCTGAGTTATGTACGTCCGACACGCTCACATTAATAGCACCATTCCCAATATTATTTGTTAAATCAATTAAATTATTAGAATTTGAAACAGGATTATTATTTAAATTATTTAAATTACTTAGATCACTACTATTCTCTAGACTTAAATTATTATCCGAATTATTTTGCGGGTTTGAATTGAAATTATTATTTAGAATATTTGTATTTAAATTTAAATTACTACTACCCGGTAAAATATTATTTCCTGTAATAAAGGGATTAGGGTTATTTACTACGGTACTATTAATATTAACTACTTCTGACGTACTACTACTACCCCCCCCCGCCCGTACGGCTACACCAGTTCTGGTTCTCTCGCCCGGTGTCTGTAAGTGGGGGCTCACTCTCTGATATCTCCAACCGCGCCAGTTCTAGTCGGCGCTGGCCTAGTTTGGCTTGATATTGCGCAAGCCTCCCTAGCCGGGCACGCAAATCATCCCGCTCACGCTTACCCTCTATCTTTCTCTTTCGCATATTCTGCTCGCCCGACTCAACTCTCGCAATTATCTCAGGCCACGTCGCCGGCTCGTCTCCTACTCTCATCTTCCGCTCTATACACTCCTCGACTCTCTTACACTCCTCGACTCTCTTTCTATACTCTCTTAACTCTAACTCTCTTAACACCTTTAAGACGGCGGTTTTATCCCTCAGTTGCCGCTCTAAGCTTTTCTGCTTTGCCGCCGCCCTTTCTAAATCATACGCCAGATTTATCTCCCGCACCCTTCTTTCTTTTGCGGAGGATGTAGCAGACTTATCGGTTGCGACGGACTCCCGCCCCCCCTCTGTCCTACTAACTCTCCCCCGCCTCCCGGAACTTCCTCCGACCGACGAGACCGAATCCTCGGAGTTAACCTCGGATTCGCCCTCCTGCGGTCTCTTCCAACCCACTAATTTTACTCCCCGGGCATCGACTAAGTATGGCCCTATGTACACTACACTAGGCTGCATACCCCTACATTCCCATAGTTCAACCAGTTCGTTGACAACTCCTCTCGCCCTCAACTCTGCTAGTTCTCTCTGTCCAGAACACACTAGGTGATCAAAGTATCTGTTCGACTCACCTAGTCGCTTTCTCAGTCTCACCTCGTCTATCTTCGCCCCCTCCTTGGCCTCCTTTAGTAGTTCCCGGGTCGCGTTGTAGGCCCGTCGAAGTCGATCAGAAACCCCGACGTCCTCGTCGCCGACCTCTCCCCTGTCTCTTCGGGTCCGACGTCGTACCGGCGGCTCCACCGTCGCCGTTCCGGTGGGCCGTCCGTCGCCCTCGGCCTGTAGCTGGCCGGCGACATCGGTACCAATCTCTCCTCCGTCTCTTCGCGTCCGGCGTCGCACCGTCGGCCCCACCGGTTCGGTGGGCCGCTCGTCACCCTCGGCCGGTAGCTGGCCGGCGACATCGGCACGCCGTCCTCCGTCCCGTGTCGACTCATCTCCTTCTCCCTCCGTCTCGCTCTCTTTCTCTCTTGGCTCGACTTCGGGTTCCAGGCCCTCCTCGTTCTGTGCTTCCGGTTCGCCCGTTATCGATGGCTCCGGCGTCGTGGGCCTGTATCGTTTGGTCGCGGCCTCGCGGATCGTTAGGTCTTCGTCCGGGGTCCGTGGTGGTGTCTCGCCCGACTCACTCATCTCGTCTGGTGGCTGATGGTTCGGCTAGCTAGGTTGCAGTTCTTAGAGTTTAACTAGGGCGGCAGCTCGGTTTAGTTACTGAGTTTAGCTGGGGAAGCAACACCGTTTTAGTTACTGTGACGGGATCCAGGAGGGATCCCGATTTATCCGATGTGGTATTTAGTCCACGCGTCCCCGCCGTGTATAAGAGTGAAATAAAGATAACTGAGTTCTGAAGTTCGGTGTATAATAATAGGTTACAGGATATAGATATATTGTGAATTATACGGTAGGCGGGATACGGTAACTAAAGTCCCGTGATCCCCTAACTAAACTAATTGGCTTTACCCTACGCTAACACTGCTGCACTGAGATAACTGAATCACTGATTAATAGGTTATTGGTTATATTGCACGGTGGCCTTACTGCTACTCAATCGATGCTATTCCCCCCCTCTGATTGGTTAATACCCTTGTTGGCGCCCCGTGGAGTATTCCCGTTCACTCCACCTGTTCTCTCTGGGTTAGGGGTTTGGCCCCTGACCCTCTATTGTGTGCTTCCTTCCCACTCTTATTGGGATGGCACGAGTTGGTTAATTGCCCAATCTCGTGGCTCCCAATATTGCTTATCGGCTTACAACTTTATGGGGTGTTGGCGGGATTGAATAAGCTAACATTTATGTTACTCACTTTACCTTGGGTAACTTGCTGCACTCTCGTTCTTTCTTCGGGTTTTCTTCGGTGCATTCTGTTAGGAGACTGAGGAGGGGTCTTGGCAACCTGTTCTCTCCTATCGTTGTTTCGAGCTTTGTATTTACTTACGTCTTTTGAGGTTTTGTCAATATAGTAAGATCGATCTGTGTCTTTCCCGCTGTCCTCTTCTTGGGAAGCTTGGCTTTCGCCGTCGTCAGTGAAACACACCGGTGTTACTCTTCTCCTAGAAGCGGGTTTCTCACTTACCTTATTTTCCGATGTTTTCTCTCTGGACTGCTTGATGAGTTGTAGTTTTACTTCACCATCTAAGAAGGACATGAGGACAGCCATGGTAGGGCTTCGTCGTTGTTGTTCATTCATGTACAACACTTTCTTGTCCCAGCGTGTACATACTCCACCCTTTGGTAAAGTAGAGACTACGGCTCCAATAACCATGGAACTCTGATATTCATGAGACTTACCTAACCAGTCCAATTGTCTACAGATCTCCTGAATTTCATCGGAAAACTCTATAATCCCGCTACTAAGGAAGTGTCGGGGGGCTACTAATTTTGCATACAAATACTTAGCTATGTTATCCTTGTTACCATACCTGATGTTTAATGTATCCCAAACTTGTCTTAATCCTTCTGGATGTCCAATAAACTTTAACGCCATTAACTTGGGAGGTCCTTCCAAGCACTTGATGAGGAACCTAAGTTTCTCTCTGTTAGATAGCACAGAGTTCTGTATGCTGTCTTTGTAATATTCGTTGAAAGGTAACCATTTCATCTCATCTCCATTGAATTTGACGATCTCTCCCACTTTGACCGCTTGGCGGGCTTCTGTTCTAGCCATCTGACACGTAAAGCTTTCTTGGGCCATCGTGTTATTTAATATCGAATTATCGGTATATAAATTTCTCAGATCATTATCAGGTCTATAGGGAATATCATTAACAACAGGTCTATAATCACCCTTAATAGGGTTTGCTATAGGAGTTTCTACTTCACTAGCAGTATAGATGCGTGTAGGCTCCACACCTTGCGCATGTAATACTTCAGACCTAACAGGTTGACACAATTTTACAGGGGGTATGGGTATACCCTTTTGTATGTTGACTAATTTGTCGCGTTCTAGCGCGATACTTTGCTGCACTTCTTGCAATTCTGCCCTACCTTCCCTTACGGTTCCCTTAAGTTGGTGGACAGTCTCCTGCATCTGTCCGAGCAGGAGATTCATCCCCCGTCGTCCCTCCTCTACCCACTCGACCGCCGAAGCGGGAGTCGCCAACATTGTAGCGGGCTGACGCGGGACGACGGGAGACAAATCTTTGATTTCTCTCTCAGCTTCCAGGACAGGGATATTCTCTTGGACTGTTCTACCGGGCACAGGCAGTGTAGTACTGTGTAAAGGGAACTTAGAGTTAAGCTCTGGAAGTACAGGGGTCTCTAGCACAGAAGTGACTTTGGGAACGACAGGCCTAATTATTTCAGGCTCATCAACTATTGTAGGGAGTCTTTTGACCTGAATAATTTGTTCTGTGGGTTCTGTACTACCTAAGTCTGTGCTAGCTAGTTGTCTTCTAACAGCTGGGGGCAAATCAGGCAATTTTAGACGGTGAGATGTTTTTCTACGCCTGCTTAGACGAGATCTATTTCCTCCACCTTCAGGATCGGTGGTCTCGCCTTCCTCCGAGGATGTGTATCCTTGGCGTTTGGGAGTAGATCGACTCATCATCTGCATTCGACTATCCGTTAACTGTCTGTTTATGTGGTCTTGCGTCTCTTGCAGATTTTCTAACTCCATTTGGGTGGCCTTTTCAGACGCTTTCCGTTCTGCTTCTGCCACTGCCTCCGCTGCTTTTCTTTCCGCTTCGGCCGCTGCTTCTGCCGTCTTTCTATCTGCTTCGGCCTCTGCCATTGCCGCTGCTACTGCTGTTTTTCTGTCTGCTTCAGCCATTGCTTCTGCCGCCTTTCTATCTGCTTCTGCTGTTGCCATTGCCGCTGTTACTGCTGCTTTTCTGTCTGCTTCAGCCATTGCTTCTGCCGCCTTTCTATCTGCTTCTGCTGTTGCCATTGCCGCTGTTACTGCTGCTGTCTTTCGGTCCTCTATCCGTTTTTTCTTTACTTGTTCTTCTTGGACTCTAGTGAGGCGGAGTTTTTCATCAAATTCAGCTTGGTTAGCAGCTAACATTTCAGCATCGATTGAGTCTAACACACGCTGGGTTCCTTCACTATTAGGGGAAAGTCCAGACAGCCGTCTCCTCTACTCTTCGTCTCCTAGGAATCGCTGATAGTCGGACAGATAAATGTCGATGGCGTCTCTCGTTTGTGGTCTCTCTGCGGTCTCTTCGCCTTCCACTTGAGAAAGGGTGGCATCGGTTGGTTCTTCATAGGTTAGTCTCTCAGACAGCTGGGATTTCCACTGGTCCGTTTCTTGTACTTTGAGACCTACCCGCTGGAACCAAGTTTTGACAGCAACCTGCAGCGACGTGTCCTGTCTTCTTTTGGAAGTTTCCTCAAAGGCTGATAGGATTAGTCTAATACGTAGGGTTCTTTCGCGTACTTGATATAGCAGCCCTTCCTGCTCTTGAGGTCCTTGGGGTTGTCGAAACAGTTGTTCTTCCAATCGCTCCAAGGAGCCGAAGAATCCCTGCACATATCCTGCTGCCGACCTCTTCCAAACAGCTGGATCCATTGTATCTTTAGTCACTCCCATCCTGTGTATATCTTCCCAAGTAGCTTCGGACAAATCTAACGGGAGTCCGGGTCCGGGAAAGTTCCATTGTGACTCGACAATAGACATCAATTCTTCCCTGGCGTATCCCGCATAATTATCTTGGGTCGCTCTCATACTTCTTGCCCAATCGGCTTGATGTTCTTCCACCGCAATCAATATAGTAGTTAGTACTGCGGCAGGAAGGGTGAGAAGGGGGTCCGAGTAGGCTGTAACCGCCATCAGCAATCCGCGTTCGGGGGTCAGCTCTACAGTATCCGAACTACTGGAGCTATCTGATTGCTGGGAACAAGTTTCTTGACTAGGATGTTGCTGCTGTTGGACAGCTGCTTCCTGGTTCCGTTTGACTTGGGCCCGAGTGCCGATGATAGACCTACGGTGTTGGATTAGCTTAGGGTCTGACACTACTACTGGAGGGATGACCTTTCTTTCAGTAGGAGGTGAGCTGAACTCCTTTCTTAATCGCTCCACACTCCTATCTGTGTCACAGATGGTTGTATCGATTAGACTGTCTGACAGGTTTTGCTGGGTGTCAGACATGTTTAGCTATACAGTTGAATGCTTACTGCTATAGTCACAGTTAAAGCAAGTCTAGTAATTCAGTATGACCGTTGGCCTAGTACCGGTAATTTATTGCAGTATATGAGAATACCGGTATACACTTATAGTATATATAAGTATTGTAAACTAGGTTTGTCACAGAGTACCGGTATATAATTTTAGCACAAATATATATAAATATATAATAAGCCTATCGTGAATACCGGTATGCAGCTTACACTTATAATATATATAAGTATAATTATGAACTAGAATTAATCACAGAATACCGGTATGATTTCAGTACAAATTTATAGAAATAAATATAATAAGCCTATGGTAAATACCGGTATGTCAATTTTTTTTAGAATAATTGAATTTCTGAATATTTTAGGGTTACTTGGTTACTTTAACTTACTTTATTACCGTTATTTAAGCAGTAGTCCAACTGATATTGAGACCTAGTTGTTGTATGACAGGCCTACTGTTTATAAATCGTTTGAGTTGATTTATAATAGATATATACCCGTTTAAAATGGGTTTTGTCAATATTTGAAATAAATGTTATTATTTCTGGGGGTTCACTACACAGAAGCTGTGCGCTCTCAGTGAAGTGCTATTTATTGGACACTAAAACAGATAATTCTAATTTACCTAAGTTACTTAATACTACAAATTACTTACGATATGGGTGAGATTAAATCTCTAATTAAACACAACAAAAATATTACGTACGAAATTTTTAGGGTAATTTTACAGGAAGTCTACAAACCAGCCTAACAAAGGGTTAGAATTCTGGTTATTACAACGGACAGGGTACTACGGTATTTGAAAATAATAAGTAGTAGTAAATATATTGCACTGTCCAGATAGGAAAATACCACCGCCTGACGACCTATAACCGTATCGCTATAGGTACTACGTTATGTATCACGGAGTGTTCCTACCTAGAAGTTAATTACCGCGGACTACCAGATCCAGCGTGCCTATTAACCACTTTACAACACAAATATCTGCCTACACACTAATTACTTTCGGAAAGCACTGTACACTAAACCCTAAATTAGGTACAAGTACTGGTACAACAAATAATCAGTAGTTAAATATACTTGAACAGTTAAAAGAACCACGGCATCTGCTGGAGTGACCGAAGCACAAAGTCACCAGTCTTTTCCTACGCCAAGCAGCCCGTGTAGTACCGGGGTTAATTTAACTATAACGGTATGTATAACAAGCACAATTACTGTAGGAATAAACTTGGGGACATGAATGTTGCGAATAATCGCATAAACTCTGAATAATAAATATTACGCTACCCGTACAGAATACTCAAACAAATACAAACCAAAACGCTGGCAGACTACCACCAAGCCTAAATAAACTACCGTACGTGCAGATTCCGAAATGGTTAGTTAGTATGCGTTCTAACACGGTAGTACGACTTATTCTTTAGGAGGGGGTTGACCTTACACTCAAGTTGCCCCAACTTACTAACTGGCACTTTATCAGACAAACTCTACACACGCAGCAATCTCTTCAGACCTAATAATAGCTAGACAAAAATCCAGCCTACAAAATATCTGAGTAATAACTATTACGGTACCTGAACAGACCACACAAACAAACACAGGCCAAAACTCTGGCAGACTACTGTCAAGCCTAAATAAACTACAGTATATGCAGATTCCGAAATGGTTAGTTAGTATGTGTTCTAACACGGTAGTACGACTTATTCTTTAAGAGGGGATTGACCTTACAGCTATGGCTGCCCCAACTTACTAACTGGCACTTTATCAGACAAAATCTCTCCAAACCCAACAACAATCCGACAACAGTCCGGCCTACAGTTATCTGAACAATCTGAGCAGACTTACACGTCTTCAGCTCAATATTAACTTACTAGGAAATAAAACTGACAGAAATAGACCTAAGTAAAAATCCCAATAAAAACCAGGCGTCCCCGATTTAATATCGAGACCTACCGGTATACAATAATCAAAATCGAATAATACTAATGTACTTATACTGGAAGTACCGGTTAGGACAGTTGGGCCTACAGACCTACAGAAGTACCGGTTCTGGCAGTTGGACCTACGGACCTACAGCAGTACCGGTTCTGGCAGTTGGGCCTACTGACCTACAGAAGTACCGGTTCAGGTTTATCGGTCGACCGGTACTTTCAACTTTATTGTTTACTGCAATAAAGTCAATAACTGTTATTGTACGCGCTTTTGAAGACCTTTAGCAGTTTAACCTGCCAAAATTTATATGTCTTTTGGTTTATAAATATACTTTAGAAGTTGACAAATATTTAATACCAATAAACACATCATTAGCAGAAGCCAGCCTAGTGCGCGTCCATTCACCCGCTGGATATACCCGGGGGGCTGGATTCTGAGGGCTTAGATTATTATTGCAGTGTAAGCTTACTGTATTATTCGATTGATCGTTAATAAATAATTTCTGACTAATATTATTCACTTTCGGGAAATATTAACAGTTCCTTTAGGACGTGGCGCTCTATCTAGATAAACAGAGATATGATTTATACTAATCACAACGCGGTAAGTCGGTAAGGCTTATAATTCACGTATGAGGCGCATTCTTTAGGAAATGCTTAGTTATCAGTCACAATCATGCACACTACCGGTAACACACAATACTGCTCACTAATTTGCCGACCGTCAATGAATTTTATCATATATAAAGAGAACAGCAACGGATTCATGTAGTGCTTATCAAATAGCATTAAATTCACTACAAACCACAATAATATAAGTCGCAATTGCTATATATATAACCCGTCTCTCTAACCTGTAGTGTATCAAGAAAATTGGGAAATTTGGGTTCTTTATAAATGTTCTCCAAATAATAATATTCAACCAAAACACAACAGTAAATAGCATTAAGACGGTAGGTTAAGATGGTAACACTGTTTGACTGGACCGATATGTGATATGATATGTTAAGAACTGATTGCACTGATAACAGTTATACGCTCTATAATTTAAGCCTACTAATGTTTCTTCTAAAGTATGAAAACGAGTTGACTCTAGAGCCGGTGTTTCTGGCCTAGATACAAACAACACAACAGTATCAAGAAAAACAGTAAGACTGAACACTCCCAGTATGATCGGCCGAAAAGCTCCACATCGACAGAAAAAATCGCTCTGATTGGCTTAAGCTAAACAAAGAACTACGTGTCCAATGGCTGTTCCCATGTCAGCAACCAGCTGTTAGATGTCGTAATCTGAATTATCACGGCTAAGCTGTGTAAATGTATTTGGTGCATTGCGGGTTTTTTGCCTTACCATGTCCTCCAAAGCACGTATATAGAAGAATGACTTTTATGTCCGTTAAAACACCTATAACGGTACCTTGCGGGCGAGGGGAATATATATATAGTTAGAGAGCCTTTTAGAGTATTCCAGCGCCTGGGGGGAAACTGGATTGCGAAGCAAAAGGGGCCAGTTATATCCCACAGAAGCTTTTACATAGCTTCTCGAAAGCCACACGGAAATTCTACTTGGAAAATTTCTAAACTTTTGCCAAACAACATGTGTACCAAGTTTGGATAGATTTCATCAAAGATTGGCCGAGTTATTAACGTTTAAAATTGAACACGACAGAACGACAGAACGACAGAACGACAGGTTGATTAATGGTACCACTACGCTAAGGCTCACTCACTTCGATTAATATTGCCTGTGTCGCTGTGTACCACATTAATAATACATTATTGCTGTGTACCTTATTAATATTGCCTGTGTCGCTGTATACCACATTAATATTGCCTGTGTCGCTGTGTACCACTTTAATATTGCCTGTTTTGCTGTGTACCACATTAATATTACCTGTGTCGCTGTGTATCACATTAATAATGCCTGTGTTGCTGTGTACCATATTAATATTGCCTGTGTCGCCGTGTACCATGTTAATATTGCCTGTTTTTCTGTGTACCACATTAATATTGCCTGTGTTGCTGTGTACCACATTAATATTGCCTGTGTCGTTGTGTACCACATTAATATTGCCTGTTTTGCTGTGTACCATATTAATATTGCCTGTGTTGCTGTGTACCACATTAATATTGCCTGTGTCGCTGTGTACCACATTAAAATTGCCTGTGTCGCTGTGTACCACATTAATATTGCCTGTTTTGCTGTGTACCACATTAATATTGCCTGTGTTGCTGTGTACCACATTATTATTGCCTGTGTTGCTGTGTACCACATTAATATTGCCTGTGTTGCTGTGTACCACATTATTATTGCCTGTGTTGCTGTGTACCACATTAATATTGCCTGTGTTGCTGTGTACCACATTATTATTGCCTGTTTTGCTGTGTACCATATTAATATTGCCTGTGTTGCTGTGTACCACATTAATATTGCCTGTGTCGCTGTGTACCACATTAAAATTGCCTGTTTTGCTGTGTACCACATTAATATTTCCTGTGTTGCTGTGTACCACATTATTATTGCCTGTTTTGCTGTGTACCACATTATTATTGCCTGTGTTGCTGTGTACCACATTAATATTGCCTGTGTTGCTGTGTACCACATTAATATTGCCTGTGTTGCTGTGTACCACATTATTATTGCCTGTTTTGCTGTGTACCACATTAATATTGCCTGTGTTGCTGTGTACCACATTATTATTGCCTGTGTTGCTGTATACCACATTAATATTGCCTGTTTTGCTGTGTAAACATTTATATTGCCTGTGTTGCTGTGTTCCAAATTAATTGCCTGTGTCGCTGTGTACTACATAAATATTGCCTGTTTTGCTGTGTACCATATTAATATTGCCTGTGTTGCTGTGTACCACATTAATATTGCCTGTGTCGCTGTGTACCACATTAATATTGCCTGTGTCGCTGTGTACCACATTAATATTGTCTTTTTTGCTGTGTACCACATTCATATTGCCTGTGTCGCCGTGTACCATGTTAATATTGCCTGTTTTGCTGTGTACCACATTAATATTGCCTGTGTCGCTGTGTACCACATTAATATTGCCTGTTTTGCTGGGTAACACATTAATATTGCCTGTGTCGCTGTGTACCAAATTAATATTGCCTGTTTTGCTGTGTACCATATTAATATTGCCTGTGTTGCTGTGTACCACATTAATAATACATTATTGCTGTGTACCTTATTAATATTTTATGTGTCGCTGTATACCACATTAATATTGCCAGTGTCGCTGTGTACCACTTTAATATTGCCTGTTTTGCTGTGTACCACATTAATATTACCTGTGTCGCTGTGTATCACATTAATAATGCCTGTGTTGCTGTGTACCATATTAATATTGCCTGTGTCGCCGTGTACCATGTTAATATTGCCTGTTTTGCTGTGTACCACATTAATATTGCCTGTGTTGCTGTGTACCACATTAATATTGCCTGTGTCGCTGTGTACCACATTAATATTGCCTGTTTTGCTGGGTAACACATTAATATTGCCTGTGTTGCTGAGTACCACATTAATATTGCCTGTGTCGTGGTGTACCAAATTAATATTGCCTGTTTTGCTGTGTACCATATTAATATTGCCTGTGTTGCTGTGTACCACATTAATATTGCTTGTGTCGCTGTGTACCACATTAAAATTGCCTGTGTCGCTGTGTACCACATTAATATTGCCTGTTTTGCTGTGTACCACATTAATATTGCCTGTGTTGCTGTGTACCACATTATTATTGCCTGTTTTGCTGTGTACCACATTAATATTGCCTGTTTTGCTGTGTAAAACATTTATATTGCCTGTGTTGCTGTGTACCAAATTAATTGCCTGTGTCGCTGTGTACTACATAAATATTGCCTGTTTTGCTGTGTACCATATTAATATTGCCTGTGTTGCTGTGTACCACATTAATATTGCCTGTGTCGCTGTGTACCACATTAATATTGCCTGTGTCGCTGTGTACCACATTAATATTGCCTGTTTTGCTGTGTACCACATTCATATTGCCTGTGTTGCTGTGTACCACATTAATATTGCCTGTTTTGCTGTGTACCACATTAATATTGCCTGTGTCGCTGTGTACCACATTAATATTGCCTGTTTTGCTGCGTACCACATTAATATTGCCTGTTTTGCTGTGTACCACATTAATATTTTCTGTGTCGCTGTGTACCACTTTAATATTACCTGTGTCGCAGTGTACCACATTAATATTGCCTGTTTTGCTGTGTACCACATTAATATTGCCTGTGTCGCTGTCAACCGCATTAATATTGCCTGTTTTACTGTCTACCACATTAATATTGCCTGTGTTGCTGTGTACCACATTAATATTGCCTGTTTTGCTGTGTACCACATTAATATTACCTGTGTCGCTGTGTACCACATTAATATTGCCTGTGTCGCTGTGTACCACATTAATATTGCCTGTTTTGCTGTGTACCACATTAATATTGCCTGTGTCGCTGTGTACCACATTAATATTGCCTGTTTTGCTGTGTACCACATTAATATTGCCTGTTTTGCTGCGTACCACATTAATATTGCCTGTTTGGCTGTGTACCACATTAATATTACCTGTGTCGCTGTGTACCACATTAATATTGCCTGTGTCGCTGTGTACCACATTAATATTGCCTGTTTTGCTGTGTACCACATTAATATTGCCTGTGTCGCTGTGAACAGCATTAATATTGCCTGTTTTACTGTCTACCACATTAATATTGCCTGTGTTGCTGTGTACCACATTAATATTGCCTGTTTTGCTGTGTACCACATTAATATTGCCTGTGTCGCTGTGTACCACATTAATATTGCCTGTGTTGCTGTGTACCACATTAATATTGCCTGTTTTGCTGTGTACCACATTAATATTTCTGTGTTGCTGTGTACCACATTAATATTGCCTGTGTCGCTGTGAACCGCATTAATATTGCCTGTTTTACTGTGTACCACATTAATATTGCCTGTTTTGCTGTGTACCACATTAATATTGCCTGTGTCGCTGTGTACCACATTAATATTGCCTGTTTTGCTGTGTACCACATTAATATTGCCTGTGTCGCTGTGAACAGCATTAATATTGCCTGTTTTACTGTCTACCACATTAATATTGCCTGTGTTGCTGTGTACCACATTAATATTGCCTGTTTTACTGTGTACCACATTAATATGGCCTGTGTTGCTGTGTACCACATTAATATTGCCTGTGTCGCTGTGTACCACATTTATATTGCCTGTGTCGCTGTGTACCACATTAATATTGCCTGTGTTGCTGTGTACCACATTAATATTGCCTGTGTCGCTGTGTACCACATTAATATTGCCTGTGTCGCTGTGTACCACATTAATATTGCCTGTGTCGCTGTGTACCATATTAATATTGCCTGTTTTGCTGTGTACCACATTAATATTGCCTGTGTCGCTGTGTACCACATTAATATTGCCTGTGTTGCTGTGTACCACATTAATATTGCCTGTTTTGCTGTGTACCACATTAATATTACCTGTGTCGCTGTGTACCACATTAATATTGCCTGTGTCGCTGTGAACCGCATTAATATTGCCTGTTTTGCTGTGTACCACATTAATATTACCAGTGTTGCTGTGTACCACATTAATATTGCCTGTGTTGCTGTGTACCACATTAATATTGCCTGTGTTGCTGTGTACCACATTAATATTGCCTGTGTTGCTGTGTACCACATTAATATTGCCTGTGTTGCTGTATACCACATTAATATTGCCTGTTTTACTGTGTACCACATTAATATTTCTGTGTTGCTGTGTACCACATTAATATTGCCTGTGTCGCTGTGAACCGCATTAATATTGCCTGTTTTGCTGTGTACCACATTAATATTGCCTGTGTTGCTGTGTACCACATTAATATTGCCTGTGTTGCTGTATACCACATTAATATTGCCTGTTTTGCTGTGTACCACATTAATATTTCTGTGTTGCTGTGTACCACATTAATATTACCTGTGTTGCTGTGTATCACATTAATAATGCCTGTGTTGCTGTGTACCATATTAATATTGCCTGTGTCGCCGTGTACCATGTTAATATTGCCTGTTTTGCTGTGTACCACATTAATATTGCCTGTGTTGCTGTGTACCACATTAATATTGCCTGTGTCGCTGTGTACCACATTAATATTGCCTGTTTTGCTGGGTAACACATTAATATTGCCTGTGTTGCTGAGTACCACATTAATATTGCCTGTGTCGCTGTGTACCAAATTAATATTGCCTGTTTTGCTGTGTACCATATTAATATTGCCTGTGTTGCTGTGTACCACATTAATATTGCCTGTGTCGCTGTGTACCACATTAAAATTGCCTGTGTCGCTGTGTACCACATTAATATTGCCTGTTTTGCTGTGTACCACATTAATATTGCCTGTGTTGCTGTGTACCACATTATTATTGCCTGTTTTGCTGTGTACCACATTAATATTGCCTGTTTTGCTGTGTAAAACATTTATATTGCCTGTGTTGCTGTGTACCAAATTAATTGCCTGTGTCGCTGTGTACTACATAAATATTGCCTGTGTTGCTGTGTACCATATTAATATTGCCTGTTTTGCTGTGTACCACATTAATATTACCTGTGTCGCTGTGTACCACATTAATATTGCCTGTATCGCTGTGTACCACATTAATATTGCCTGTTTTGCTGTGTACCACATTAATATTGCCTGTGTCGCTGTGTACCACATTAATATTGCCTGTTTTGCTGTGTACCACATTAATATTGCCTGTTTTGCTGCGTACCACATTAATATTGCCTGTTTTGCTGTGTACCACATTAATATTACCTGTGTCGCTGTGTACCACATTAATATTGCCTGTGTCGCTGTGTACCACATTAATATTGCCTGTTTTGCTGTGTACCACATTAATATTGCCTGTGTCGCTGTGAACAGCATTAATATTGCCTGTTTTACTGTCTACCACATTAATATTGCCTGTGTTGCTGTGTACCACATTAATATTGCCTGTTGTTCGCGCTTTTGAAGACCTTTAGCAGTTTAACCTGCCAAAATTTATATGTCTTTTAGTTAATTAAAACCACTTTAGCATACGACAATATTTTATGCTAATACGCAAAACATTAGCCGAAGGCAGCCCATGCGCGATCATTCACCCGATGGATCTACACCCGGGAGGCTGAATTCGGATGCTTAAATTGTATTATTGCAGTATAAGGTTGCAGTGTATACCTACTGTATTATTCGATAGATCGTTAATAATTAATCTCTGACAGATATTATTGGCTTTCGGGAAATATTAACAGTTCCTTTAGGACGTGGCGCTTTATCTATTTAAACAGAACTAAGACTTATACTAAAACGCAACGATACTGCTTATGATTGAAGTATAAAGCGTATTCTTTAGGAAATACTTTGTTACCAATCACAATCATACACACTATTCTGCCGACCGTCAGTATATTTGATCACACATAAAGAGAGCAGCAATTGACTCACGTAGGGTCTGCTAAATAACATTGGATTCAATACACACCACATTAATATAAATCGCAATTGTTATGTATAGCCGGTCTCTCTAACCTGTAGTGTATCAAGAAAATTGGGAATTTGTGTGATTTATCCGTATTATCCAAAGAGCAATATTTCCATCAACAAATAGGTACAATTAATAACTGACGGTAAAATAACAGTACAAACAATATGATTAATGCAATTAAATTAAGTGAGCTTGTGAGTTCTTTCGATTCGATTGATTAATTAGGTAACAGTTTATACTTTCGATAATTTAAGCAGTTTACTAGAGTTCTTCCCAAAAGGCCGGTGTTTCTGGCTTAGACAGCAATAACAACAAAGTATCAAGTAAAAAAACAGTAAGACTGAACACTCTCCTTATGATCGGCCGAAAAGCTACACGTCGACAGGAAAAATCGCTCTGATTGGCTCAAGCCAAACAAAGAACTATGCGTCCAATGGATGTTTCCATGTCAGCAACCAGCTGTTAGATGTCGTAATATGAATCATCACGGCTAAGCTGTGAAAGGTATTTGGTGCATTGCAGGTTTTTTGCCTTACCATGTCCGCTAAAACACGTATATAGCAGAATTACTTTTATGTCCATTAAAACACCTGTAACGGTACCTTGCGGGCGAGGGGAATATATATACAGTTAGAGAACCTTTTTAGAGTATTCCAGCGCTTGGGGGGAAACTGGATTGCGAAGCAAAAGGGGCCAGTTATATCCCACAGAAGCTTTTACACCGCTCCCAGAAAATGGGATTTAAGTCTATAAAATATACAAAATCACAGTTTCTAAAATATAAAAATACTCTAAACAGTTAGTCTTTCTTGCGCGGACGGCGTTTACGCAGTTTTTTAAAGCTAGCAAGAGTCCTTTTCTCTTTGGGGCGAGCCACTTTACGAGGAGGGCTATAACTCCTGGGTGAAGGGTGCAATATGATTGCATCAGAAGGTATGGGATTGCGATCGGTATATCCGCCGGTCGAAGTACCGGGTTGATTGACAT
>JAUCBJ010007489.1:0-23031 GCA_032718475.1 Nemertoderma westbladi
AGATCCATCACCCATTGGTCTCGATATTGTCTCTGTGGCAACGTCTTGCCCATTAACTATTAATACCATTTCTCCGCAAAAATTCCATTTCAATCCGCACTCAAATGCTCCTAATATATCCAGA
Organism: Nemertoderma westbladi; assembly: GCA_032718475.1. Classification (NCBI taxonomy): domain Eukaryota; kingdom Metazoa; phylum Xenacoelomorpha; order Nemertodermatida; family Nemertodermatidae; genus Nemertoderma; species Nemertoderma westbladi. The sequence continues at coordinate 125 of JAUCBJ010007489.1, forward strand.
CCAATTAGAAATTCATGACTCGGCTTCCTATTAACTTGTAATTCTACCAAATGTTCTACTCCACCCAAACACATTTTTATTTTTACACAACCCACAATATCTAGTGGATGCCCAGAAGCTGACTTTGTTTCAAAATATGGTTTCCTCAACTCAAACTTCATTGAACTGCATGATTGTATTTCTTCCAATACATCACTAGAAATTATAGATATTTCGCTCCCAGTATCTACAAAAGCTCTCTTGGGAATACCCTCCAAACTCGAAAAAACAAAGCAACGTCTTAAGCATTGACCCTTCAATTGTAATTTAAATGATTTCTTCTGCTCAATTGTAACTGCAGATGAAGTAATAGGCTCTAGTTTGGATTTAACATCTACCATTTCATCATCCCTATAATCATCTTGGGTAAGATTTAATTTATCGAAGCCAACTTGAACTAAACTACAACCAGTTTCTTTGGAGGTAGATTCACGACAATTATCATTAGATTTGCTACTATGCTTCAATTTTTCCTTAAAACAGTCCATCTTTCGGTGCCCCAATTTTCCACAACCATAACACTTTACTGGGTTTCTACAATCTTTGGCCATATGCCCAATTCTACTACAATTAAAACAAGTAATCTTCGGTTTTGTTGAACTCGAGTCAGAATAATTACTTGAGATTGGTTTAGAATTGCCCCTAATTGCATTTGTCTCCACTTCATTTGTGTTAACAATTGATTTGACAACTGTATTTGAAAGCTCCATATCTAAAGCATAAGCTTTTCGAAATAACTCTTTCCAGGTTGATTGCACATTCAATCGTCGCCATCCTCGAAGTCTTCCACTCAACTCACAACGAACATTAGATGCAAAGAAATCCTGTAGTATAGACTCTTCTCCATTCCCATCGAACTGTTCCCTACGACGGCAAACAGCCATCATGAATCGCTCTACGAATTCCGGCAAAGACTCATTGATCCCTTGTTTACATGTTGCTATATTAGAAGCTGTATTCTCCTTATGATCAGATAATAAATCAATAACAGCTTTCTTCAATGACAGATAATCACTTCTGTCATCCTCTTCTAATGTTTCCTCCAACATCGTGTGTAAACGACCAACTTTAGCCAGTAAACGATCCCTACGTTCATCCTGTGGAACCCTGGAGTCATCCATAATTTGATCATAATAATCATCAAACCATGTTTGTATAGACATCTTCTTTGGGTCGAAAGGTTGTATGGTCTCTGATAACTTCGTGCAGCGATGAATCTGCTGAGCTCCTGTTCCTCTACTACCCCGGCCACTATCATCACCATGGTCACGGCGACCACTATTTGGTTCATTTGCAGTGTCTCTTTCATTCGATAGCATATCCTGAAGTTCTCTAAAACGACTATCTTCAGTCACCTTATGACTCTCCATTAAATTGGAAAAGAACTCATTTTGTTGCATAGCCATCGTTGCATCATTGCATCGACCTGCATAAATTGGTATTGTCTATCCATCATTGCTGTCGTCTGTTGTTGCATCAACTCGGCTTGATTCAACATCATTTGTTTAAACATCTCCATCATTCCCCATGTTGATTCACCCTTACCAGAAGCGACACTACCGTCATCTTCTTTGTTAAGTTGCTGACCATGACCTTGAAATTGACCCTGGCCCTTCTTGGTCGGGTCGTCCTTCTTCGACATTTGTTTGGCAGCTTCAATATCCTTGTGATATTGACGACGTACGTCCAGTGGGTTTTGACGAGTTATCCTCTTCTCCAGTTTAAACAAAAAAACAACAACAACTGAAATGGCTGGCGATCATAAGCCTGTGAAACTCCAATCCATTAAATTAAACGCTGTTCTCCAGTGGATGCAGTTGGTGGGACCTCCATGTGATAAGTTCTTCTTGCCCTCCCCCGGGTTATATCTGCACCGACCACAATTGATGCTAAACTCCAATATGATATGATAAGAATAACAAACATACATATATTAATTAAGCAACAATAATTTCATTAATCACAGACTTATGTCACCATTGTAAATACCGATAGGCTACCAACTAATTAGCATTAGGCCTACATAAATAATTATTGCAGTAATCGGGTATACACTATTCCCCTTACAATATAACGGACAATCAAGGGATGCAGATAGTAGGGGAGAAAGAAAATGCTCGAAGCTGTCTGAAACTATACCACCATTTGAAGTATCAAAAATGACAATTGAAGAGTGGTTCGACGATTACTACGATAGAATTATGTCTGACTCGAGGGTTCCACTAGATGAGCAAAGAGACCGATTATTGGCAAAAATAGGAAAATTACATGCCATGCTGGATGAAACATTGGATAACAGTGATAAAGTAGATTATCCAACCCTGAAGAAGGCAGTAATACGGGTATTAAGTGACCACAAGAGGGATACAGTCCGAGATATAGCAACATGTCGGCAAGGAATAAACGAAACACTTCCAGAATATATTGAACGATTTATGATGTGTGTTCGTCGACGTCGGGAGTTCCATAGTAGTGACAGGGAAGGTGGAATGTTGCAAGATTTCTTTGCTTCCAATATTCGCCCAGGTATCAGCGGGAAGCTTCAAGGTTGGCGTCGATTAAATCAAAATTCCTCTTGGAAGGAGACATTTCAACAGGCCTATGCATTAGACTTGGAGCATCCTGTATCTTCGTTGACAGATGCTTCAGTTTCTTCCTTATCTTCAAATTATAGATTGCGACAGTCCAAGCCAAGTGACATACGTTATAATGGTAATCGCAGTCCAGGTAGATATTCTCCTCAAATGCATGACAAGGGTAATTCTCCTTGTTATAATTGTGGCATTTTAGGCCATATGGCAATGAATTGTAAGTTTCCACCTGTGTGTTATAATTGTAAAACACCAGGTCATATTGCTCGATATTGCTATGCTAGGAATAATAATAAATTTAATGACACTGCTGGAAATAGTTCTAACTATTACCCCGAGAAGACGGTAAAATTTAAAGGCAGTAGTAATACTAATAGTACTGGTAATAAGCAACTTTTCAAGCCTTCATCATCATCATGCGATCTTATACAAGTAGGTTGTGATCGGATAAATCTCATAGAAGAAGATTATAAACATGATTCAAATGTGAATAGTGATTATACTAATCTGGTCAATGTAAATGCAACTCATTCCAATGCAGTTAGTGATGGCTGTACACGTACAGCTGCTCAACCTAGTAGTATTCAAAGTAGAGGGAAGTGGAACGGACAGTGTTTGCGTCGAGGTTTAGTAAAGGCAGTCATAGAAGGAACTATTTATGAAGAGGCACTTGTCGATTCTGGGAGTGAACTTTCTTGTATTTCGGAGTCTGTTCTAGAAGGTTTACAGCGTACCACTAATACGAAATATAAACTTCGACCAGCTCCATTTGAAACATTTTCAGCTTCAGATCATGTTATGGCGATAATGGGTGTTGTTGAGGTTAACATACAGCTAGGTAGCTCAGAGCATAATGTTGAGTTCTTTGTTGTTCGTACTTGTCACCGCGATATATTAATAGGTTTAGATATATTATCGGCATTTGGATGTAAGATAGATCTTTCAAATGGCGGCTTTCAAGTTGAATTAAATGGAGAAATATTAGATACTAAGGTCATAAAACGTCCGATGGATTGTAAAAATGGTGGAATGTTATCTACAGTCTGGTGTAACAGAATTGAGTGTATTCCCGCACGTAGCCGAAGAATAATAACTGGACACATTGATAATCGAGTCGTAGGCAGAGGCCATGTTGTTTACCCAAGCAGAGAAGTTGACTAAGCGACATTATATACATGCTGCAGAATCTATTGCAGATCCTGATAAAGAAAATCGTATTCCAGTTCAAGTAATGAATACAATGAATGTCCCCATTACTATTAATCCACGTACAAAACTTGGTACAGCGTCGTGTATATATATAAACTCTGAAAAAACATTAAATGACGATGATGGGAATGACAACATGTTCCCGCTATTCAGTGAACCCAAAATTGAAAAACAATGGACAAAGGAAGATTTGCATTCGAAAATAAACTTTGGAGATGAATCGAATTTATCGGAAGATGAGATGGAAGAAGTAGTGAATGTGGCATATAAACACAAGGAGGTTTTCTCCAAAGGTGAAACAGATCTTGGACACATTAAAGGAGTTCAGCATAAAATAAATACGGGCGATGCTGAACCAATTCGTGTTAAAGGGGGGCGTATACCGCGGTCCCAATGGCCTACTGTGGAGGAACACGTTAACTCGATGTTAAAGAAAGATGTAATTGAACCGTCGAACAGCCCGTGGCAATTCCGCCCAGTCTTTGCATTAAAGAAGGGTGGTGCCTTACGATTTTGCGTTGACTATCGGAAGTTAAACGCTATAACGCGAAAGGATGCATATCTGCTTCCTCCAATCCAACAACTTATTGACTGTTTGGGAGCGCCATCTAAAGGCGATAAGCAGTATTACTTTACTATACTCGATGCCTATTCCGCATTTTGGTCAGTCGATCTGGCGCCAGAGGACCGATGCAAAACGTCGTTCACAACGCACTTGGGTTCGTATCAATTCAAATGGATGCCTTTTGGGTTAACTAACGCACCTGGAACATGGCAGCGGATTTCTGATGTTGCCTTATCTGGGTTGCAATATTGTACTTGTTTAGTGTATTTGGACGATATTTTGGTATTTTAATCAATTTTTCAGATCATCTTATTCGTTTAGAACAAGTTTTAAGTACTTTAGAACAAGCCGGTGTTAAACTTAAACTATCAAAGTGTAAATTTTGTGTTTCACGTATATTATACTTAGGCCATGTTGTAGATATTCATGGTAGATATCCAGATCCAGAAAAAGTAGCTAAGCTACTAGCCATTGAACCGCTGAAAAATAAGAAAGAAATAAAGATGTTTACAGGTTTAGCATCATATTATAGGGTTTACATTCCTCAATGTGCACATAGAATGCGTGCTTTGACTAATTTAGTCAAGAATGACGTTAAATTTGTTTGGGGTGCCGAGCAACAAGCCGCCATGGATGACATTAAGAATGCCTTAACAAACCCACCATGCTTAGCTCATCCTAACTTTGATTGTGAATTTCATATTCATTGTGATGCTTCTCGTTCTGGTTTGGGTGCTGTTTTAGTACAAAATAATGATAATAATAAACCCCAACCAATTTCTTATGCGTCTCGTGCTCTACATGGTAGTGAAAATAATTACAGTATTTCGGATTTAGAATGTTTAGCTGTAGTTTGGTCGATACGTCATTTTAAACCGTATTTGTATGGTAGACATTTTCTGGTGTATACCGATCATTCCGCTTTAACACATTTATTAACAGCAGATCAATTAGAGGGGCGATTAGCTCGTTGGGCCATGTGGCTCAGTCAATTTGATTGTGAAATAAGTTATAGACCAGGAAATAAGCATAAAGATGCTGATGCTTTAAGTCGATTGGTGCCTAGATGTAATCATATTAAGAATAGTGAATTGTCTACAGTAGATACAGAAATTATTGTTGTTGACTGCAATATTTGTTCTGTAGAAGCGGATACCGTAGAACATAAAGGATTAAATGTTGATATGTCGGTAAAACAGTTTCAAGATGCTAAGTTACGTGCTATTATTTCATATCTTAGGGATAATATTTTACCAAAGGATGACAAACTAGCTAAGGCAGTTATATGTCAATCCCAATATTACGAAGTGATTGACGATATTTTGTATTATAGACTAATTTTGAAAGATGGGTTGAACGTGCGACTATTAACAGTAATTCCAGAAATATTTAGAAATAAATTAATGGAAGCGTATCATTCCGTGTCATCCGCAGGTCATTTTGCAACAACTAAAATGTATCAAACAATGCTTAAATTTTATTATTGGCCTGGAATGTACGCTAGTATTAATAAATTTTATCGAGGTTGTGATATTTGTGCTACTACACGTGACTATAAACCGAAACATGCTTTGGAGTGTATTTCGGTAGAAAGGCCATTTGAGAGAATGGCAGTCGACTTATTAGGTCCTTTTCTTCCAACTGTAAATAATTTTACATATATTGCGATTTTCGTTGATTATCTTACGAAATATGCTGAATTTGTGGCTTTGAAAAATGGAAGTGCAGAGGTTTTAGCAGAAGCTTTTGTATATCGAATTGTGCTACGGTACGGTGCACCTGAATTACTTTTATCTGACCAAGGTCGTAATTTACGTTCAAAGTTATTTGATGCAATTTGTAAATTATGTCGTACACTTAAAGTTTTTACTGTTCCTTATCACCCACAAGCCGATGGTTTGGCAGAACGCACGATACAGACGACTATTCGATTATTGCGGACCCTGACTGATCACAAATCTAGAAATTGGGACAGTTTACTAACAATAGCGCAATTTGCGTATAACTCAACTGTCCAATCTACAACAAATAAAACACCGTTTTATTTGCTTCATGGTTTTGAAGCGAGACGGCCGATTGATAATTTATTATTATCTGACGGTATTAAGGTTCCTTCTAACAGCCGAATTAAAAATATTGGAGAAAATATGAATGATATTTGGAAAATGGCGCGCAGCTGCATTACAGCTGCTCAAGCTACGCAAAAGAGAAATTTTGACACAAAAGTTCAAACAACTACAGTACACAAGGGAGATACTGTATGGTTGAGAGACCACTCGGTTAAAGTTGGAACTGATCGTAAACTTTGCCCAAAGTTTATTGGGCCTTACCGAGTTATTGACATGAATGACAAAAATGTAACAATTGTGGGATTAAATTCAGGAAAGTTTAAACCTAAAACTGTAAGTAGAGATGAGGTGAGACTACGTGTTGGCCCATATTTACCATCATTACCAATTGGAACTGTTACCCCATGGTGTGACTTACCTGTTCTTGGTCGTGATGTTGACAAAGAACGAGCTGGTAAGGAAAATGACAATGACTCATCTGATGACCTTGAGACGGACATTTACTTATGCCCAGTATGTGGAATTCCTTGGGTTGAAGATGGGCCGTCGATGGTAGGCTGCGATAATTGCCTACAATGGCTACATTTTCATTGCGCGGGTTTGACTCAGGAACCAAGCACCGACCTTTGGTTTTGTCCCGAATGTGTAATCTGAAAAAAAAATATTTTTATTGATTATTTAACCTTATTTGTGATTTGTAGATATTTTTTCTGATGTTTCAATATCGTTATTGCGTTATTGTTTTTTTTTCTTTTGGTTTTGAATTGAGTATTTTTTTTAAATTATCGCGCCCTTAGAAGAAAATATTATGTTATGTTGAATTGATTATTTCGCAAGTAATTGTAATTTTTAAGATCGGGTCGATCCTTTATTACCCCGGGAGATGTGATAATATAGTTATTGATAGGCTAGACTGTACTGCTAGATTGACTCTATGCCTATTTGTATTTGATTTATAGTTGGCTTAATTCTTTGTAGTAGCGGTAGCGCAGTCGGTGTTTATATTTGGATCTTATGATATTGTTTAAATATTGATGTTATAGACAGACAGTTCTCAGATTATATGACTCAATTATAACAACTAATTTATTATTATATGAGCTCGGGGAAAGGGTTGGAAACCTTTCTACAGTTGGGTAGATTTGGGTAAAGTTGGGTAATTAGTAGGACTGATGTAACTGTGAGTTTCTCTAACTATGGGTTGTAAAATGTGTTCAAGTAGTTCCGATAATCGTGAAGTGGGGGAATAAACATTGGCTATCTTGAGCTCAAGTCCTCTGGTATAGGCATTTCTAGATTACCACCAACACTAGTCTGTATATTGTTGCATATCACTTTGGATTTGTTTAGTTTAGTTTAATTACGCCAGTATCAATAAAAATATGTCTCAAAAGTCAAACATACAAACACAAATGACAGAAATAAAGATAATCCATGATTAGGACAAAATAATAACAACAGTAAATTAAATTTCAATATGAAGGTAATTTACGTATGTACTGTAATGTAATATATACACGTTCTGTTATACAGTCTGCATTGCACCAAGATAAATACTTATACATATTCAGATATTATAAACAATTGGTTTTCGCAATGGCTGGCAAGTTACGCAGTTGCGTTTTAAGGCGGGAATAAAATATAAATAAAAAATAGATTAATTAATTAAAGATACAATTCGATAAAATATTAATAAAAAAAATAGATTAATTAATTAAAGATAAAATTCGATAAAAAAAAATAAATATTAAGTCAAGACAAGAAATATATTCCTCGAACCAGCCACATATGTAATGTAATCATTAGATTTACAGTATATTTCTAAATTCATTGCAGTATTCGAAGATTCTGCCAAGTTACGCAATTGCATTTTAAAGCCGGGAAAACAAAATTAAAAGAAAAACTTATGTAATAATTCTTTAATTATATTTATAAAAATCATAGATGTATAAAAATCGCAGGTGTGGAAATAAAATATATGAATAAAATTCGAGAAAAATTAAGATATACTATAGGTATGTATCAAGGGTTAAAAGTTTGATGGAAATAAAATGAAATAATTACTTAAAAGAAGTATCTGTCAACTGAAAATAAAAGGCTGTTATCTTGACGTGCGGGAGAGTCGTCATAAATGTTCATAATAGTTGGCATGAAGCGATCGAGCCCTATTTTAAAAGCATTCACTCACGGTGGTCGCGGTTACAACGTCATTGGGTAACCGGTTCCAGACGTTTACCACTCGGTTTGCGAATGAGTTTTTGCAAACGAGCAAGTTCTTATTGAGGGCCTGTTTGTGTAGCTTTAGGGAGTTTCCTCTAGTATTGTGGTGGTGAGTGTCGACAACAAGCGAAAATAGTTGTTTCCAATCAAAGGCCGCCTTGCCATGGGTTAGGTTCCACACTGTGATGAGGTCGCCACGGATTCGTCTGTATATTAATGTTGGGAGTTTAAGCCTCTCCAGACGCTCTCGGTATGGGAGGTTTCTTAAGGATGGAACCAGTTTTGTAGCACGATGTTGGATGTGCTCTATTTTATCTATATCGGAACGGTGAAAAGACGACCAGATTGGAGTGGCGTACTCAAGGATAGGACGTAAAATTGACTTATATTATTATTATTGACGTATAGCACGATAAACATTTGTGGCTCCATATATGTGAAGTTTCTCCTCATTACAGCCAGCACTCTTGAAGCAGAGGCGCAGATATTAGAACAGTGGGAGGAAAATAGTAATGTGTTTGAAAAAGTGACACCGAGGTCCTTGTATTGGGGGACAATTTCTAGTTTATTACCATCTAGGTAGTATTCGGGGGGGAAATCAATCTTACCAAATCTGACCACTTTGCACTTGTCCACGTTAAAGGTAAGTTTCCATTCATTGGCCCAAGTACTTAATGCATTAAGGTCATTCTGTAAAATGGAAACATCTCTGGCAGAACTAATGTGTCTGTATAACTTTTGGTCGTCAACAAACAGGCTGCACATGGATTCAATAACAGACGGAGCATCATTATCGAAGACTATGAACAGTAAGGTACCCAGCACTGTTCCTTGGGGAAGGCCACTTTCTAATGGTATGTATTTACTAGATGTACCATTAATGACAACACGTTGAGTTCTGTTACTAAGAAAGTTTTTTATCCACCGTAACAGTTTTCCTCGTACACCATATGCGTACAGTTTGTGTAATAGTAAACGAATGGAAACAGAGTCATATGCCCGTTTCAAGTCCAAATATATGACATCACAGCCTTCTACATTAGGGTCATCCAAGGCGTTACTTATGTTATCTAAGACATGCAATAGTTGCTGGACTGTTGACCTCCCATGGCGCCCCCCGTATTGCGAGCAGTCAAACAAGTTGTTCAGTTCAAAATGATGTTGCAGTGGTGAACGGACGAGCTTCTCACAGCATTTTGCTATGATGCATGTCAGGGAAATGGGGCGGTAATTGTTTCGATTATAATTCGGTGGTTTTTTCGGAATAGGGGTTATATCTGCAGTCAACCAGTCTTCAGGTATAATTCCAGTGTCGAATGAACTTTGAAGGATTATTTGGACAGGGGCTACGATAACACTTGCTAGTTCATGAACCATCATGGCTGATATTTGGTCAGGGCCTCGTGATTTATTCGGGTTTTGTTCACTGAGGGTTTTCAAGACGTTTTCACTTGTAATGTCAAGGGAGTCAATTATGGGGCAATCTAGGTTAAGAAAGGGCGGAGGTGCGGCTGTAGGATTATTGTCCTTAGTGAAGTAACTTGCAAATGTGTCATTAAGTAAATCAGCCATACCCTGGTCGGAATCTACCTTCTTGTTACTAGCATCTTTAAAAGGTCCTATGTGTGATTTCGATTTTCGGTTTTTATTTACATACGACCAAAACTTTTTAGGGTTTTTCTTGCAGCTCATGGCAATATTCCTTTCAAAATTCCGCTTTGCATTCCTACACACAGTGGTTGCTTTGTTTCGAGCCAATATGTATCTCCGGTAGGACCGCTGCGCAGGATATCGCTTCCAGTAGCTAAATGCGCTTTTTTTTACATGAACAGCTGCCAATACATCAGGGGTGAGCCAACAATTTTTTCGGCTTTTTGAGGGACGGGTGGGAACATGTAGAGATACACCCTCATGGAGTGTATTCTTTAGGAATAACCATGCAGCATTAGGGTCCAAATTTGCTAATAAAACTGGCCAGTCTAGATGGGCTAGATCCTCACGCCATTGTCTAAAATCGCCTAGATCATATCTGAGATTGTTTGTTGAAGTGGTATTGGCAGCAGCAAATAGGTAACGACATGTAATGATGCTGTGTTTAGATTTCCCAAGAGGGGGTTGAAGAAATACTTCTTGGATGTCATCAGTCGAGGCTGTAATTATCAAATCAAGTAGGGATTGCCATGTGTCACTTATGATATGAGTGGGCTCAAATACATGTTGGGAAAACATATTATCAAGGAAGAATTCTAGGAACTCACCCTCAACCTTGTTTGCACCAGGTGAACAACATAAATTAAACCAATCAATGCTAGGTAGGTTAAAATCCCCGAGAATCAAACAGTCATTGGCCATATTCTTGACATGTAAAATTAAATCCATTATAGCTTTGCATTATTGTTGTCAGAACTGTTGGGTGACCTGTACACAGATAGTATCGCCAATGTTGAATCATTGTGAAAGCGGAGAATGGCACATATCGATTCTTCATAATTAGCAACAGGTTGCGGAAGGTCATATTCTTCAAAAGCATACAGAGGAGACTGCTGAATGTATAGTAGTACCCCACCTCCTATTATATCATTACCACGATCATTGCGGCATATATTGTAGCCTTCTACATTTAGGGTAGAAATATCAATTGTTGGACGACCCCAAGATTCACTAATAGCAACAACATGTGGTTTGTCAAGTAAAATACATGCTTTAAATTCTGTCATCTTGTTCACAATACTTTGTGCATTGCAGCTGAAGACAAGTAGTTCATTAGTTTGTAAGGTTGGGTGTTTTTGTGTAAGTGTGTGTGACTTGGTAGGTAGTCAGTCTACCTGAGATGACTGGTCAATGACATTAGGAACATTGAGTAAAGCATTTGTAATGTTGGTTTGACTATCAGGAGAAGATATGCGGTTATGGCTGATCATTGAGGTGAAGCGGCACTCAAGTTCACTGGGCATTCTGTCATGAGTTACTCGTATGGAGACCTTCTCCATGGAACTAGTAGGATAGATAGATAGATACTAACTTGTCATTATTGAGGGAGTGCAGTATACGCCACTTATCCGATTCTGAGTTAAGTGTTACGATCAGTTTCTCCCCAAACCCACATGGTTGGTTGTTAATAAACTTGCGTATATGTCTAGTGAATCTGAAAGGGATATGTTGGCATCCTAGCTCAGACAGTGTTTTTTCTACAACAGATTTGTCAAAGTCGGATCTTTTCTTAGGGTCTTCATCACAACTGACAGGGATATTGTGAATAATAATGTTATTTCTTTTTCTTTCACGTAGCTTTATGAGGTCAGACTCAGTTTGGCGATTGTTCATTTGGGGAACTGTCACTTGGGGTAGGTCGATTATGTCGGTGCCCACCCTTCTTAACAGCCATCAACCAGGGTGTATCGACATCTACATCAGTCTCCCCCGGATTAGAAGATGTGAAGTTGGATAATGTGGAACTAACCTTGGAGATCTCAGACATGATTGTGGTTGTTTGATCCTCAATGAGAACTTTAATATGTTGGACAATGTCTTCAGATGTGTTGTCATCTAAAGACAATGCACTCGCATTTACATTGGGTTTCAGGTTTGTTGAGCAGTCAGGACATAACACAGTGAAGTTGGATACATATTTTCGTACCACTTCAAATTCTGCCGCCGTTATTCCCTTGCAGATGCATTTATGATGTGCCCATTTGTCACACCCATCACAACCAAATACCCTTTCATAATTGTTGTTTATGTTGCGTGGGCACACAAAACACTTTAGATCTCCTTGTGTTTGGGATTGATTAGATGGTGGTGATCGACGTTGGATTGAAGAGACACCTGTAGATGAAGGTCTTCCACTTGGGACACCATTGGCAGTATTAGGGCCGATATTAGCCACAGAGCCTCTTCGGGAAGACATTTCCTTTATATTCAATAGCGTTCCCAATAAAATATCAATCAGTGATATTTAAAACTAGTTTATTCTTTAGGATATGCACTACACAGAAGAATCAACAACATATATATATAAAATATTATTATAAAATCAGCAATTAGGAGCGACAGATACGGTACTAAATTCCGCTTGCTGGCTTGTACTGTTGTGAACTTTGGGAAGCACATAAATATAACTGGATGTCGGTTTGTTATATTTGAGATATTCATATTCGGCTTTAGCGAGGTCTGGAGGTTGGATTTATGGTTCTCAGCAAATTTTCCTATCTTTGAACTGGTTATTCGATCGTAGTTTTTGTGCATTTTTTCATAAGCTTTTTCATCATTGAGATGCTTTTGAACAAGTTTATCATAATCTTTTGTGTCCAGCACAACTATCGCACCACATTTATCAGCCTGACATATCTTAATAGGCCTATCAGAATTGTTTTTTAATGATTCTAAGGCAGTTTGTTCATCCTTTGAAATGTTACTAATTTTCTTTGTTGGTTTACTTAGTTTAGTTTCTTTTATTATGTCGTAAAACCGATCCAATGACTTACTGAGTCCCCGACTGGTTTTGTCTTCGTCACCAAGGGTTTAACATATTTGGGCTATTCTCTATATTGGGGCTATAATTGGCACGTTTGGTGACATTTTTGGCGAAATTGTCAATGTCAATTTTTGATTCAATTAAGTTGGCTTTTAGAGTTGGTGTAAATTTCAACCCCAATTTAAGAAGAGTTTTTTTAGCAGGATTTAAAGTATAGCTGGACAAGTTTAGAATATCAACTCTATTATTGTCATTCGATTCTAGTCATTGATTGCTTGTAGCTGGTTTTCTGCGTGTAGGGCCCGAATTAGAGTCTGTTCTGGAATTAGGTGGTGCAGGCCAACGAAATCCATTTCCTGATGTTGTTGGTCTTCCCAGTCAGCTGTCAATCGGTCAGTCACCGGTAGTACTGTCTGACTGTAGTAGTACTTCCTGTACTTAAGTACTTATCTGCTTATGTCTGTACTGTAGTAAAGTAACCTGTACTTCAGTAGGCCTACTTGTATACCGGTACTTACTTCTGTACTTCATAGTCATACTTCTGTACTTCAGTCACTCCTGCAGTCTGCAGTCAGTGCTACAGTGGCCTACTTCAGACTTCAGTACTTGTCCAGTCCTGAGGGGCGATGAGCAATAATTGCTTCTGATAGTGATATTAGCTAACAGATAAGTTTTGTTGGCTGGTATTTTTAGTTGGTGAGTTATCGACTATATTATTCAGTCCTCTGTCTGATAAGCCCTGTTAAACAGGAAAGGGTGAGTTTTACGACCCTCTCTGCCTGTCAGCCTGTTAGTCCTCTGTTAAAAAGGCCTACTGTACTGTAACAGAAGACAGATGGGCCGAAGACAGTTTCAAACAGAGTAAAACCTCTGTAAAGGCTATTGTCATAAGCAGCATGAAAGGGGACGATTTTTTTCCCCATTACATTGATACTGTAATTCACTGAAAAGAATTTAAAGCCCCTCCCTACAGCCCTATACAAAATTAAAAATAATATTTAAATATAAATATAAATAAATACTAATAAATAGAATTCTAGAATATAGAGTAAGACAGGGTGACTAAATTTTAAGAGTTAATTTAAGCATAGCTAACCCTCAGGCATATAATAACTTGTAACTCCACAGGTATTAGTTATATTAGTAGTGTTATAACAGTATAATACGTAGGAAAATCATACTAAATACTACTACGTACCTTAAAGTGACCTGTGGGACCAGCCCATTATTAGTGAGATCGGCATTTCTCTTTATCCTGCCGCTCTCTTTGTATTACAATAGCATACAACTAACCAATGCAATGGCAATGGTCTACCCCCAGTGCGGGAAAGACAAGCTGGCTATCATTGAAATGAATAGGGGAAGGATAATATGGTGTGTTCGTGTTCCCATCCTAATGTCTGTCGTCTTGGCTCAGCTAAGCTTAATCAGAGCCACAGCCTACAATAGAGCTTTACCTAAATACACTTCCAGTGAGCCAAGCAGTAGTGGCGGGTTAGCTCCAAAATGCCCATGTAGGATTTCTTCGAAAAAGGACCAATTGGTTGAGTTACAAGTTACAGTGAAAAAGTATTCATGATTTGATTTTGTTTTGAACAGGAGAAACAGATGGAATATATAGGTCATCTAATTAATTGTTTAAAGATTAGCAAACAATACAGTGTAATTGAATTGATGAAATCCATAAATAAAACGTGGATACAAAATGTAAAATTGGGAAGCAAAATATAAATTTCTGAGCTAAGAAAGGGAAATTGGATACTGTACAACTTGTCTGGATACAAGCGGTCCGTTTACCTTACAAAATGAAAAATAAACGTGCGAACTATAAAACAGTAGTGTCCTATTCGAACGGAACGGAACTGTCCGGGGGGGGGGGGGGGTTGGGGGGGGAATGTCCGGAAATCGAAGCCTTTTTCTATCTTCCAACATCCTGGGCTTTACTTACACTCAGCCTCTATTCACTGGCTGTGATTGACAAGCCAACGTGCCTCAGAAGTTCCTTTCATCGCAATTTATATTTGGCCATTTTGATCGTTTTGGCCGCCAAAATGACCAAGTTAATGTTTATTGGGATTGGGACTATATAGCAGTATTAAAATTGCGTATTACGTCGAAATAACTCTGACCTACAAACTGCTTGATTCACCCTGTTATTATTTTATCCTCGTTTACCAATGGATGCCGATAATTTTGTTTCTCTTCAAGACGACATTCTCAAGCTCGTGCAGTCTTGTAAAAAAAAGAAAAGCATATCTGCAGAGGATGAAAAGTCCGTATCTGAAAAACTCGCCACAATGTCTTCCATGTACACCATAACCCTTGGGAAGCTCGCTGAGGCCCAGGGCGATGCGATATCCTCTAAAAACGAGCTGCTCTGGCTGAACTCGTCAGGCCGCACCCAACCTTCAAATGGTGCGTGGTCTCTGCCCCTCCCTACCGCTACCTGACAAGTCTCCGCCACTCAAGTTCACTCAATTCCAGCCACCCCAATTCACACCTCCAAACACACACAAACGGTTCAACCAATACCCCTGCAGGGTTCTCGATACCATCGTGCACAATCACAATCGGTTCGAGGTAATAAGGTAGATGGAACCCTCCGTGTAATAAAACCCCCGACACCCCCCGTAAGGAAAGCCCACATACACATAGGCAGATTGCATCGATCCCTCAGTCTCCACTGAAGAAATTTCTGATTACCTAATTCAGGAAGAACTCGCATTTGAGGAAGTTATACCCATTCCTCCGAGACTGGACTCATCTTTTGTAAGTTTCCACATCATGTGTGATCAAAGGTCTCTCACTGGGACGATGGCATCAGCATCCGCAATTACAGGCTAAATGATGAAGAGCGTATCCGCTATGGCGCAAGACCGCGCCACACCGTCGAACCATCTCACCGTCACACCATCCCTCCAAGCGATATTATTGGTGATGCTCCCACTGTCTCGGGGGACAGTAGTAGTTGACGACAACCAACCACACCACTCCCAACAGTAAATCGTTCCCAGTCGGTTACCATCTCACTTTGGAATGTAGTGGGTCTGCAATATCTATTGGACCATCTCCCCAAAGCTGAGTTCCCCTGTAACGATGACATCCTTCTGCTAACTGAAACGTTTTACACAAAATCTACCCTACTACGGAAGCCCATAACGGCCATGTCGCGCGCAAACTTCCATGTCAAGCGCGCAAACTTTATGCCATTTCCGTGTAGAAATATTTGCGCGCTCGACATGGAAGTTTGCGCGCGCGAGATGAAAGTTTGCCCGCGCGACATGAAAGTTTGCGCGCGCGACATGAGAGTTTGCGCGCGCGACATGGAAGTTTGCGCGCGCAAACTTCCATAGTTCCATGTCGCGCGCAAACTTCCATGTCGCGCGCGCAAACTTCCATGTCGCGCGCGCAAACTTCCATGTCGCGCGTGCAAACTTCCATGTTGCGCACGCAAATGTTTCTACACGGAAATGGCATACAGTTTGCGCGCTTGACATGGAAGTTTGCGCGCGACATGGCCGTTATGGGCTTCCGTAACCCTACATACAATAAACAACTTCTACTCATTTATCCAACCAGCAGACAACCAACTCAGAGGGCGCCCCTCCGAGGGACTAGTTATCTTATGCAAAACCCATGCTAAATATATCAGATAAAATCAGATAAAAACAGAAAATGAATTTATGATTGTCTATTTACATTCAGCGAATATCCTCGTTTTCTACCTCAACCCAATGAATGCGATGGAGGATGTTATCCTAACGATCGCCAGCGCACTCACACACACTGACCCCAATAAAACTATTATAATCGGGGGTGACTTCAATTGTCGCATCGACTCTGGGGACCGAGGAGGTTCGAAACTTAGCGACTACCTGAGCAACCTGGCTGGGTTTCCTACTCTTAAATGACCCAACCATTCCAACACATATCTCTCCGCAAGGCGAAAGCTGCATCGATCTGATCTTTGTTAGATCACCTAATCCTAATTGGACAAGCACTATTACGATCATGAATAACCCCACACAAAAACACCTGCGAGTGTCTGCTACAATTGAAATCCCCGAGCCTTTCATCCACATTGACACCCGCCCCCCACTACCAGGTCGAAAAGTCAACCTAGTTAAACTTCAGTCCCACCCGAACATCATCTCAGGCCGAATTACAAACGCACTATCACAACACGATATTAACTCCGCCTCCACCCTGCTTTCGGAAACCCTAATCGACTGCTCCAACCACAAGAAATATAATAATTACCCCAGCAAGCCGTGGTTCGACTCAGAGTGTCGTCAGACCAAACAATCCCTGTTATCAGCAATGCGGAACCACAAAGAATCAACCACCAGCAACCAACAATATTGGGTCCTCAGAAAATGCTACAAGGAACTACTAAAAACAAAACGTGAGAAATTCGAAGAGCAGTCTCTCCTAGAGAAATTCAGTAAAGCGGAAACAAAACCGTGGCTCCTATTTCGAGAGGAGAAATCCTCAATCACCCTAATCGATGCTTCATGTCTCGAACTTCACTTTACCAACTTAGTTGGGACCCCAAACATTCCCCCCAACTGCCAAATAATCCCAGTCTCCTCCAATGCCGAGAGAAACTCAACCGAGTGGCATAATGATCCCATTACTCCTGACAAAGTTATACAATCTGTAACTGGCTCCAAAAATAACAAAACCTGTGGCCTAGATCGTCTACTCTACGAACATTTAAAATGCGCGGCCCATTTCGTTATACCGTTTATGGTTCTCACATTCAATGCCTGTCTTAACCTAGGTAAGATACCATCACTCTGGAAGCAAAGTATAATCTCAATATTATATAAGCACAAAGGCGAGGTCAACGACCCCGACAATTATAGAGGAATAGCCTTTATATCCGTTCTACTTAAGATCCTCACTGCCATGATAAACAAACAATAATTCATCTTATACCCAATTTTAAATTTGGCTTTCTACCTGGGAGATCAACCCGCCAGGCCGTGGATCAGCTCCTATCCGATATCTGGGCGGCATTTCAAACCCTGGTAAACGGAAAGCGTGTCCTGTGCGCCGCGTTCGTCGACATCCGTAAGGCTTTCGACGTCGTCAGTAGGGTCCTCCTTTACAAGATATACCAACTCGGAATCCGTGGGAAGTACTATGACGGCCTCCATTTAACCAACGCTATTAAGCAGCTCCGCGGAATCCTCCAAGGAGTCTGTCTCTCACCAACCTGCTTCCTTATATTCATTAACGACCTTGCCCACACAATTATAAATGTCTGTAATCTAATAAAGCTCATTTTCTATGCGGATGACCTGGTCTTATAGGCTACTCAACTGATCGAGCCGACCTCCAACATGCCCTAGATATTCTACACGACTGGTGTATCCTAAATGGTATGACTGTAAACATCAAGAAAACAAAAATAATGAAATTTCGTAAAGCTGGCCGCCTCGCTAAAAATGATAATTTTACATACAATGGAACCCCCCTCATTATAACAAATCGTTACGAATATTTAGGTTTAACTCTACATCCTTCCCTATGTTTCTCCGAACATATCCAACAAAAGAAATCTTCCGCTTTCTCAATAATTGGATCCCTAAGTAAGTTACCTCTACTTTCAATCGAAACCGGACTAAAACTTTTCAATATGAAGATAGCCCCAGCATCACTTTACCTCATAACAAGTATTGGTCAATATCTCACACTAAATAACCTCAAGGAACTCGACAAAATTAAAACGCAACATATAAAAAGAATGATCTGTCTCCATAAATCTGCCTCCTCAACATTAGCCCTGAATTTAGTAAATGAAAAACCCCTAATGGCAACCGTTATATCAACCCACCCCGACAACTTCAAAAGTGACATCTGTGGGTTAGCCGTCGGGTCTACAGGTTTCATGTAACCCATGGGTTACCCGTTGGGTCTATGGGTTATATATAAACTGTTGGGTCAGGTACCAACGGTAATCCGTTGGGTCAATGGTTTGGTTGTAACCCATAGGTTACCCATTGGGTCTACTGGTTGTATGTAACCCATGGGTTACCTGTTGGGTCTACAGGTTCCATCTATCCTTTATGGGATTCCAACCGCGGTTCCTGGAACCGACGTTCCCAACGGAGGCCACATGACCTACGGCAGTGCCGTTCATTTGTTTATTGTAACTCAGAGGATATTATTAAAACATGTTGGTCTAACTACTGTTACTGTATTTCTGTTTCTATTATTGTTGCTTACTATTTGTTGAATATTATATTGGTTTGTTACAGAAACACAATAAGTAACCTAATGCTACATGCTATGGTACAGTTATAGGTTCGTCACGACTTGCATTTAAGTTTCATCTCTAATGTTTTCCCCTGCAGTTCCCATTCATTTGGATGAGTTCCACCAGTCCACCATACATTACTGAAGTCAAACTTCTTGTTATCCAGGACCGTTAGATCGTATGTTCCATTATCCAATACACCGGTAGCAGCGGTCCCAGTAGTACCTGAATTGGCATAATTTGCTATCTTTAGGCTATAATAAGGACTACCCCCTATACTGCTATAGTAAAGTTACTATAGAGTCTCGTCGAGTTACCCAAGTCGACCTTTACGTAACAATCCTTCCCGTAAGTCAGCCGAAGGATATTAGTCAAACCACCTAGGAAGTAAGATCCGTTTGGATCTCCGAATCCGCCATACCTACAGTATTAGAAGTAACGTCTTCCCAGATGCCAATGACGTTATCGATGCGACTATAGAATATAATCCAGCCACCGTTGCATCTCAGTTGATTGCCGTCGGTAGATGGACTAAATGGGATCAGCTGTATCGACGGTATATTGGGTCCCGGATTGTGTAGCCTTTTCGCATACATCGGAATGAGCGTAGGGATCACATTGTAGCTCAATGCATTCAATAAACGAGTGATAAAACTTGTCCTCTATGGAGATTGTTGTTGAAGTGACTGCTGTAGAGACAGTAGTAATGTCGGTGTCAGTGGTGGATAACTCAGTACTAGCTGTACTCTCGGTGGTGGATAACTCAGTACTAGCTGTACTCTCGGTGGTGGATAACTCAGTACTAGCTGTACTCTCGGTGGAGGATAACTCAGTACTAGCTGTACTCTCGGTGGAGGATAACTCAGTACTAGCTGTAGGCCTACTCTCGGTGGTGGCTAACTCAGAACTAGCTGTAATCCCAGTGTTTCCTTCCCAACCAGTAGTTCCATTGCCGGTGTAACAGGAAAATATGCCCCCCCGGGAAATGTGCCCGGGGGGGCATATTTTCCTAGGAAAAAATGCCCCCCCGGGCAAATTTCCCTAGGAAAAAATGCCCCCCCTTAGGAAATTATGCCCCCCCCCCCTGAATTATACAATAAACAAAACTTATTAGTACTAAAACTTACAAAAATTATACAAAACAATAAACAGTCACTTTACCAAATGAAGGAAAGGAGCAGGTTACAGAGGCATGCCTTTCTAACCAAAACAATAAACGATCATTTAACTAATTGAGGGAAAGGAACAGGTTACAGACTGACAGAGGCGGGATTTTCTAACCAAAACAATAAACAGTCACTTTAGCAAATCAGGGAAAGGAGCAGGTTACAGAGACGGGATTTTCTAACCAAAACAATAAACAATAACATTACCAATTGAGAGAAAGGAGCAGGTTACAGAGGCGGGATTTTCTAACCAAAATAATAAACAATCACTTTACCAAATCAGGGAAAGGAGCAGGTTACAGACATAAAAAAGCTTGGAGCTGCTCGGCGCCCACACAACACCACACACTCGCACTGCTGTTATACCAGTACTTACTACAGTAGCCTACTGACTTAGATACTTCAGTATGTTGTTCTACATCCCTTACTGCCTTACCTGCTTACCTACCGGCAGACCGGTACCGTACTATTCTTCCAACTATTACAAGTTCTGCAGTTGGTAGATTAAAAGTGGCTACCAGCAGACCGGTATCATACCAGTTTTCAGACTTTTGAGGGGGGCTAATTTTCCTGAGGGGAGGCATTATTTCCTAAGGAGAAAATGCCCCCCCGGGCTAAATTTCCTAGGAAAAATTGCCCGGGGGGACATAATATCCTAGGAAATAATGCCCCGGGGGGCATATTCTAGGGGGGGCTGATTTCCTTGTGACACCGGTAGTATTTGGGACTGTCGATGTTTGTATCCCCAATCTATTCTCCTTGATAGGATTTCCCAGAAGCCACCCTGTTAAACCAGCTGCAATCGCCACTAACACAAATACAACCAGTCCAATATTTATACGCTGTTTTTTCCGGAATTCTGATCAGCGTTGGTGCCCAATTTTTACTTTTTTTTATCATTTTATTTTGTTTTTTATCGAAGTTTTTGGATAGTAATTTTATTTTATTTTGGTAACATTTAATCATTTACTCATATACTGTATTTAGCGGATCTACACTACAGTATATATATATTAAATCTAAAATGTACAGAAACTGGCATAATTATAAGTGGGCTAAAAATTTGGCTTTTCTCTTTGTCACTCGCAAGCCATCAAAATATTACTGACACCGCACCATACCGCGCAGTCATAGATACTGTACAGACGGAATGATGGACAGACCATCACACCAGCAAGATGCGGAAGAGTAGTCATTCCCATTATTTCCAGCTGGGGTGTTCCGGGTTCGATCCAGTGCCTAACTTGTTACAAGTTTGTAATTGGTCGATCCCGTGCCTAACTTGTTACAAGTTTGTAATTGGCCGATCCCGTGCCTAACTTATTACTAGTTTGTAATTGGCCGATCCCGTGCCTAAACGTATTACAAGTTGTAATTGGTGGATCCCGTGCCTGACTTGTTGGGCGAGTCAAAACTGCGAGCCATCAGCGAACTGTCATAATTGTACTATGGCCGTTTTCTAAAAGTGTGTCAGTGTGTGTGTGTGTCGGAAGCCAATATATAACTAGCCATAGTATAATTATAATTGTTCGCTAAGATGTCTTGCAGCTTCTGCGGCACGAATGCCCCACTCGTGTTACAAGTTTGTAATTGGTCGATCCCGTGCCTAACTTGTTACAAGTTTGTAATTGGTGCACCAACCAAATCATTATTGGAAATACTGTATTCGATTCAAAAATATAATTAAATACTAATTTTCGTTACCATTGAATTAATTTTCTGCCGTTAAATTATATTACTTAATTTACCACCAGGGATACTTTCAGTACGAAGTGGGACCTTCGCGCAGCACGTGAGATAAATTTACTAATACTTTATACTAAGTATAAACTCGAAAGGGTTAGGACTATAAATAACATGTAAACATATTATCTCTCCCTGAACAATTTTACCCTCTAGCATAAACTGGATAATTGCAGAAGGGTTAAACCCTCGTAAAATTGAGACAAATAGAAAAAAAATGTGCCAGATATCAAGATATCAGACGAAATGGCAGAAGTTTTCACTTACAGACGTTTCGCCCTCTAGTGGGAGACTACAGACTATTAAGCGTACCATTAACGACGCAGCCTATGTTCTTGTACATCTACCAAGTTTTAGCTTGAACTGATCATAAATGATCATACAGTATGAATATTAATATAATACAGTTTATGTTGAAATCAGAACAATTCAGTGTTTGTAGTGACGATTTTCCACCACGACATCGAATATTTATAAGAAAAAAGAACAAATAGTAGAAAGCAAATCTAAAATAAATGGTGGGAGGCACTCTAAAGTGAACAAATGGGCTAGAGTTCCGTATAGCA